>JACBKR010004084.1:0-26045 GCA_014218235.1 Colocasia esculenta | reverse complement strand
CCAGGACTTGGCATGTCTCTAATCTTAAGGCTTATCATCTATAAAAGCCTTCTTTCAGCATCCTACCTCTCTTCTCCCTACTCCTGTTGCTTCACGAGCATTTGACATATATACCTGATCAGAACCTCCTTTACGGTACCCAATGATCTGTGTCTTACATGCAATGCTCACGAAGCTAACGGATTCCGATCCGAGCAGGAACAACCACAACAGGAGAAGATAGAGAAAGTGACGCTACAGAAAAACTCGTGAAGCAGAGGATTTCATTTATAAGAAGTCTTGTGCTTACAAACAGCCTTCCTTGGCCGATGTTAAAAAAGCGAAGTACAAGAAGACGTGAGGCAAGGGGATTAAGGAGCTTGTTCGGAAGGACCAGCATCCTCACCGAAGAAGGCATCCGCCCAGACTGAAATTGTGCGAACCGCACACCATCTAAGCGGACATCTTGGGTACGGCGTCGACATTCCCGAACAGCAGCCTCGAAGGCTTCTTGGGCGCGTTCGGCCCAGGAAAGCCTTTCCCCCACCTCCTTCCCAGCATTGAGGCCCACTTTGTAGCAGCGAGCCCCATACTGCTCCAAGTCTTCCTTGTACTCTGGCCCAGCCTTATAGTCAGCAGCACGGGGCCTCGCATCTACTACTACCTTGGCTAGGGCGTCCTTTTCGGCCCGCGCCAAGGTAGCATCCAGCTCGCGGCATGAAGAGCAGCTCTGAGGTCCTTCACCTCCTCCTCCAGCGCCGCCTCGCGAGCTTTATGCCTTGCCGAAAGGTCATCACAGAAGGCTACCTGCGCCTCGTAGAGATACTTCTGTCTCTGGCCCCGAACAGCTAAAGCCTTCAGAGTGGCCAGCGACTTGGACATTTCGTCCGCAAGCGCCTCTACGTCGACGTCGCTCAAACCATCTTCTGTCTGCCACTCCGGCTGGTAACCTTCCACTGACTTCTCCGGAGTCTATTCGGAAGGAAGGTCCAAGCACCTTGCCAACCGTTCAAGACGAGAAGCAGTGGGGCTCGCAGGCAGCTCTCTTGGCGTATCCTCCATCCGCCGAAGGGTCGCCTCCAGCGCTGCCACCGAAGGAACTCCGAGAGGTCTCTTCAGAAGCCCCTCGCTAAGAGGTCTTCGGTCGTCTTCGGACTCTTCAGCCCGAACAGCACCCGCAGCCTCCCCCCCATTACCTTCGACTGCCTTGGAGGTTGCTTCTTCGCTAGCAACCACCTCGGAGGGGGGCATGGGGGGCAGGATTCCCCCGATGGAGTGGCAACCTCTTCGGATGCCTTGTTGTTGCAGCCGCCTCTTCAGTGGCCCCGCTGCAGGAACCACTTCTTGCTCCGAAGAGAGAATCGTGGCTGGCGCTGCCGCCACCACGCCGCTCAAGACCACCCCAGCAGGGGCGGAAATCTCCGTCGCGTCGGCGACCTCCTCCCTCCGAACAGGAGACGCCGCAATCCCTCCGCTCCTTCCGGAGGAGCCTCCGCAGTGTTGCTGGTGGCACCGTGCTCCGCACCACCGACGTCGAAGCACCAGAGGGCTCCCCATCCTTCGAGCAGGTAGAGCCCCTGGCCTCTTCCAGAGCAGGGCTTCTGGACCCGTCGCTCACGACGACGAGCCCCAGCTCGGTCGCCATCCTCCTGCGCGACCTCTGGGCGCTCTGTGGAAGCCACCCGTGGCACCCCTTCATCGGCCAATTGCACGGCCCTGCTTTTCCTGTGTAGCAGCAACTGCACCTCCTCCTCTTCTTCAACTCCCTCCTCGCCGCGTGGAGGGGTAGCTTGGACTGCTTTCTTCCTCTTCCGAGCACGGAGCTGTTCCTCCTCCTCCGCGCTCTCTTCAAACAGAACCGGCCTCTTCTTGGCAGAAGCAGAAGGCCGGCTCGCTCCTTCACCCTCCACCAAAGAAGCCCGAATTCCAGCCGGAACCACCTCCTTGGTGGCCTTCTTCTTCACCGGATCCTTTCGGGCCCCTTCAGAGGCCCGTGCTTCGGCAGGACGCTTCGTGGCAGGCGAAGGAGCGGTGAGCGCCGTTGTTACCGGGTACTAACCCTCACGGCAGAGGGAACCCGAACAACTGCCGCGACATCATCGCTCTCGAACACCATGTGCGCCGTGACAGGGATCTGCTCGGCGAAGTCTTCGTTCACCTCCTGATCCCGTCCAGCCTCCAGCTCCGCGGCAGCTGCACATGAAAGGAGAAGAAGAAGAGTTAGAGCAAATTCATTTAAAACCAACAAGTAAATGATCGAAAGGTCGTGTACTTACTCCACGGTTTGCTCAACCCGTACTTGACGAGCAGGTACTCGGTCACGTATCCTTCTCCATTCCGAACACCTGCTCGGAGAAGTTCGTCCGACGCCTTCGCCTCATCCTGGATCAGCTTCGGAAAGCTGTCCTTCCGCGCAGAATGCGTAACAGTGGGGAATCCCCACTCAGCACCACTCCGGTGGCGCACGAAGAGCAGCCTGTCCATCCAACCCTTGTTGTTGGAGTACTTGCTGGACAGGCCGATGTGCATCCGGTCTGTTCGGTTGCTTGGCGGCGTAGTAGACATCTGCTCCCGACGCCCGCGAAGCAAACAACTTGAAGTGCGCTCGGAAGACGTCCGCCGAGCCCCGGATTCCTTTTAACTTGCAGACAACACCGAAGATACAGATGTATCTCCAGGTGTTGGGCGTCAGCTGTATTGGCGAAACGCCCCAAGTGTTAAGAAGCGCCTTCGCCACCTCCGCAACGGCAGCCGGAAGCCTGCCTCCAGATGGTCCACGGATAGGAGCAGGCAACCTGGTTTATTCACCAGGATCGTGTCGCTTCCCTGGCATCGACGATCTCGTACTCGTCCCCAATCCGAAAGCGCTCACGAAGACCACTGAAATGGCGGTATCGTGGTCCGCTCGGCACTGCGACAGTCACCCCGCTAGCTCCGGCAGCGGCTTTCCCTGCTCGCCATCACCGGAAGGACTGCAGAAAGCGGCAACAGCGCGAGAGGACGAAGCAGAAGACAGGGAGAGGAGAAGGCAAGGAGGCATGAAGATCTCAAAGATGGAGGGTTTCTGGGAGGCGTAGCTCCCGCCCTCGTCTCGTCCCCTCCTTATAAGAAAGAGGAGGGAACGAAATTCGAGCGGGCCCTAAAATGCCGCTCCTTCCGATTTTTGAAAACGCCCCTTCGGGTACAGCGTTGGCAACCGTCCGAACGCAGCGGCGGCACCTCAAGTATGGCGCGGCTTTGCACCCATCATGATGGGTTAGCCGTTTGACAGGACCCAAAGCGGCGGCGTCCCGCAACGGGCCTCGCATTAAATGCGGAAGCGACGCCCTCGAAGCCCTCGTTTCACCGAGCCATTCGAGGGCGTGGGGGGCAAGTGTGGTGACCACATCTGGTCACCTAGGCCCACGATGGCTCGTTACGGCCCATTCACGTCCTGTCAACCAACGTGGCACCGTCATCGAAGGGCACGCCCTCTCCAGGATGGCTCAAAGACCTCCATTGTGTGACTCCCGTGATCGGAAGCTGTCAGGTTCCGCTGCGGCGTACCTCCGAGCAGATCACCCGCCTTCCTTACCGAACAAC
Organism: Colocasia esculenta; assembly: GCA_014218235.1. Lineage (NCBI taxonomy): Eukaryota > Viridiplantae > Streptophyta > Magnoliopsida > Alismatales > Araceae > Colocasia > Colocasia esculenta. Next base: position 22,484 of record JACBKR010004084.1, on the reverse strand, counting down.
TATGAACAGCTTCCGAGCAAAAACAGTGACTCCGCTCCATGAAACTACCCTCGATGTTACCGAACAGCATGTTCGAGCCCCACGTGGGTCACCTGCTCGGAAAGCATTTCCAAAGGGTTCCGAGCAGGTTCTCTGACTCGCAGAGCGGTTGTAACCGTCTCAGGCCACGTTCCACCATCAAGGGGCGTGAACTGCCTGGCAGCCTAACGGGCATCGGAGTCATAACTCCTCCCGTTATGCGCGTGCGTCAAGGCGCCTCTCAGGCACGATCTGCCCAACGTTACGCACGTTGGCCTCTACACCAACGCCTATAAAGGCACGGTACAGTACCATGCAACGGTACGTTCTCTTCCGGACGCGAACACATTCTCGCATTCCGAAACCCCCGGCCTCACAAGCTCTCCACTGACTTAGGCATCGGAGGGTTTCCCCGGTCTTCACCGGGCCTCCTGATCCCATTCTGGTTTTGCAGGTCTTCGTCCCCACCAGCAATCGTCTTCCCTCTCTTATTCCAGTGGAGGCCCGTTTGGCTCAGGTCCAAACAGGATCACGCCACCACAACATTTACTATAATAGATGATAATGTTTACTGTAACAGAACTTAATTTATACTATAATAGGGAATAATGTATATTGTAATGAGGCTTAACATAGGCTATAATAGAGAATAAACATATATTGTAATAGACAAAAACGTTTACTGTAATTGAGTTTAACATATACTATAAGTGTTGTCAAGACTTACTATAAATGATGTGTATATTTGTTGTAAGTGATATGAATACTTAGTGAAATATAATAGATGTTATATTGCAACACAAGTGTGGTTGTAGCTTAGTGATAAGGGTATCTCATGTTGAGTTTGTGGAGACCTGAGTTCGAATCCTAGCAGTCACAAACAACTCATCTCTAAGTGTCAGATGGGCATCATCTAGAAGTTGTCGTTGTTGACCTCCAACTGCTGGTCCGACTTGTTAGGAACGGATGGGTGGATGGATCAGATCTAGAAGGGGGGGGGGGTTGAATAGATCTAATACCAATTAACGCGAAGCTTAAGAAATTAAAAATTACTTCTAATCAGAGATCAAATCACCCAAACTATTTACTGATCTGAAGTGTGATTTGGGTGTGTGAGCAAATCAATTAGTAGTGTGAACGAAATCCCTATGCATGCATCTAGCGAGATACAAAGGCAAACCACAATTCAAACCAATGCACAGAGGATTTTTAGGTGGTTCGGAAATCACCTCCAGTGACTCCTACGTCCACCCCTCACGCAGTGAGGCCACACTACTCAAAAACCTTGAGTACAACTCACACAGGAGCACGAAGACTCCAAACACCCTTGAGCACGACGACTCAAGAAACACCTGGAGCACAACGACTCCAAACACCCTTGAGCACGACGACTCAAGAAACAGGAGCACGACGACTCCAAACTGAGCACGACGGCTCAACAAACAAACCAGAGTACGACGACTCCAAATTGAGCACGACGGCTCAAACCACACAGTGAGTGCGACGACTCACAAACCTGAGCTCGACGGCTCAGAGTACAAAAGCTAGATCAAACACAAAAGAGATCAAATCCTCTAGCAATGATCTGATTCAAGATAGTTTCGTACATAGAAATTGTACAGAACTTCATGCACAAATCTCATTGACGAACTAAGGAAGAACGAACTCAGAAATAAAGCAAATAGATGTAGAAAGAGTGTTCTTCGATGAAGAGGCCTCGCAGACGCTTCAATTTAGGAGCCTTGATGGAAATCAATGGAGATTCTCCTCAATTGGCGATGCTCTGCTTTGATGGCATCTGAAATGCCAGAGATCCTTCTTCTCCTGTGCCTCTTCAGTTGGATCTGCTCCCTTGCCTTGCACAACAACCTTCTCTCCAGGGATTCCCCTTGATTCCCTTGTCCTTCCTCTTGAAAGGATGGCTTGTAGCTTCTGGAGATGGAGACAGATCTGGAAAACCCCTTTTGGCCGCCAAAAGGCTTCTTCTGGAAGTGTATGGGCTCTCTTACCTTTGGGGTACAAGGAACATGGGTATTTATAGCTCCATATGTCCATAAAGTGCTTTGGGGTGCATGGGCACGGTACCCTAGGTCAAATCCCCTAAATCCCAAGCAGCCACGTGTACAGAGAAATTCACGATTTTGACTTTCAGCTGGAGTGTGTCGACCTGCCTTGAACTAGTGTCAACCTGCTGTCCCATTTCTGCAAACTGGTCTGCTGGAAACTGGGTCTAGTGTCGACCTGCCCTGAGCTAGTGTCGACCTGCCCTTCTGGAATCTGGGACTAGTGTCGACCTGCTTTGAGCTAGTGTCGACCTGCCCTTCTGGAATCTGGGACTAGTGTCGACCTGCTTTGAGCTAGTGTCGACCTGCTGTCCCAGTCTGGCAACTGGGTCTTCTGTAATCTGGGACTAGTGTCGACCTGCTTTGATCTAGTGTCGACACTACCAAGACAAAAATGTGTGAACCTGAAAATTTAACACATAAACCATTAGTACAAGATATTATCATTAAAATATGAGATATTAACATCAAAAACATGTTGTTTAAGCATTATTGTGATATGTAGAAAATGTATAACATGTTCAACATATCATCATCAAAATCACAACATGTCACAATATCTCATCATTAAAATCACAATATGTCATCATCAATATCACAGTATGTCATCATCAAAATCAAGGTATGAGTGATGTTCATTGGATATCATTAAATTACAACTTTAGGACGTTCCAAAACACACTCACCCAACAATCTCCCCATTTTTTATGATGACAAAATATATGCACAATCTCCCAATATCTTGACTCCCTTGACTGCAATAATTCCCCCTTTGACCATATACACACTTTGACCTTTCTCTTTTAAAGAACTTTCTCCCCCTTTGAAGGCCTTTTCTCCCCCTTTTTGGAAAGCCCTTTTCTCCCCCTTTTTGATGTGCCTTTTTCTCCCCCTTTTTGACAGCATCAAAAGGATAGACAAGAGAGAGAAACAAAGATTGTAGGAGATCAAGAGATGAAATGTATGGAATAAATGGTCAGAGGCATTCAAAATAAGTGAGGCAAAGTGATATTATCAGTTGAGAGAAATTATTGTGTTTTTGTTATTGTGCAACAAAGTTTAATCACAAAGACACACTCAACACAAAGAATAGCAAATTACAATAATCTGAATGTGGTTAAAATAATGATGCACATGTGAAATAAAGTGACCTATATGAGTGAGCAGAAGTATTTAACAAGGACGTTAGGAGCTTTAAGTTTAACACAATGTAAAATAATAGGTCTAACACAGTAAACATGAACTTAATTAAGGTCTTAAGCTTTTCTATCCTGTCTTTTTGATTTTCCTTCAATTTTCACTAGGAAAGAATACAAGAATAAATTAGTTAAATCTCACTTTTCAGTGCAAGAAATCACATTGATCAGATGCAAGACCTCCTGATTACTCAGTGGTTTAACTTTCATTATCTTATACAGAGTTGAAAATTTTGATTTCCACTTTTTGACGCGAAATAAATCACTTGTCAGGTGAAATGGCCCGGTTACTCAGTGGTTTAAGCATTTGCATTGCTCTGTTTGTATCTTTCCAGATTGATCATTTTTCTTTTGACATTTTACAGGAATATTTTTGCTTTGACCAGAAAAGTCATGACTATGAATTTAGGAAAATTATTCTTAACATGTGGTAAAGATAAACCTTAAACATACACACGTGAAATATTAAAGCCACTCATGTGCCTATAATAGTGTTTTACAAATCATTTTAAAAACATTCAGTATTATGATTGCTTAACCTTGAAATGATACTGAATCTTTGAAATTAAACTAAATGCATAATGAGTTTAGTTTCAATATCTTAATTCTCTCATAAGAAAATAGCACAAGGACTCAAAAATTCTGATGAATTTGGGGTTCAAGATAGATAAGTAAGGTCAAGAGATATGACAATGACTCCCCCTCAACAATTGCATACAAGACTCTTGATACTTGGCGGAGAAATATACTCACGCATAGTGAAAGTGTCCAGACAAGCCTGACTTATCTTTCTTCAAATCACCATTTGATATACCAAGAATGTCAATGCAATGTGAGAGTGAGGAATTTATGAGCAAGAATATTTGTCAACAAAACTGAATGAGAGTTGATGATGAATCAGATATGACAGAATATTTCTCCAGCAAATTTCTCCAGCATTTCACTCAAAGATTCTTTCGAATTCACTCCCCCATAAGATATGCATGATATGAAATGATCATTTAAGCAATTCAGATATGTTCATTCCAAGCAATTTGCACAGTAAGAGTATGAACATGATCAAGCATATATCAACAGGCAATATATTGAAGGAGAAGAATTTTGCTAAGACTCAAAATAAAGCTTTTGAGATTTTCATTTTGCTTGATGACCTTTATGCAGAAAAGACTATTGATACTTGGCAGAGAATTTTTCTCACGCATGATGATAGTTTCCAGACAAGCCTAACTTGTTCTTTCACATTCACCATTTGATATACCACATAGTCACTGCAAAATGGGTCAATTACACTTTATTTTTAGCATGAAATTCATTGAAGTTATTGAAAAATATTTTTGCACTTTTTCAAATTTACTCCCCCTTAATATGTGCATGGAATGAAAAAGTTAGCAAGCAATTCACACATGATTATGAGCACAATTAGCTTTAAACATAATCATGACTTTTGGTACTTGGCGGAGTATTTTACTCACGCATAATGATAGTTTCCAAACAAGTATAACTTATTTTTCCACATGTCATCATTTGATATACCAAGAAGTCAAAGGAGTTAGTATGCACACAAACTCATGGGAACAGTTAAGCATGCATGATAACATAAATATGATTCCAATTGTTATGACATAAAGTTCATTGACGGGAGTAGCATTGAAACACATTTCTCATTGTTCAGATAAAAATTAACATTCATTCCAATTCAATTAATTCAAGTTTGAAATGATAAAGAAATTTTACCTGAACATTCTTCATTTCTTTTTCAAAGATTTTACATGTGTTCTCCAATCATTTCTAGTCTTGCATAGCCAATATCTTGAATCCATTTACAGTGTATGGTTGCAAGACTTCTCAGCTTGCTGATCAAGCTGGTTTTGGGACCCACACTTGTTTGGGTCCTGCAATGAAATCAATGTTAGATTGCAACAAAGATTTCTGAATCCAAAATGCTTTTAATTTTTGTATAGATGCATTTCTTTCATTGATAGAACTATGAGCAGAATTAGTTCAAGATTTTCTTTTTGCCTTGATCAATGCATCTATGTTTTCATGAAGTTTTCTATTTTTTGGATTTTTAATATAAGCAGAAACAAAATGATTTTGTGCAACATTTCTATACCTATACACATGGAATTTCTGAACATTTTCAGTATGAACATGATGTTTATTCCTATGTGTATGAGCATGTGCATTAGACTGAAATTTCTGAGCATGCACAACAAAATCATTTCTGTACCAACAGTCCCTAGAAATATGACCAATTTTATGACAATGAAAGCATTGGACTGATTTGGCATGTTTATTAAAATTTTGATTTCTATTCCAGCAATGTTTGGCAAGATGACTAGGTTTATTATAGTGAAAGCAAATGAGAGCATTTTTTACCTGGTACTTACCTTGGCATATGTTCATTTGCTGGAATCTCCTTTTGATGTGAGGAGGCTTACCATGAGGGGAAGGAGGTACCTTTTGGTGGCTCTTGGCATAATGTGAATTTTGAACTTGCCTTGGAGCCCTTTGGACTGATGGAGGAAATATATGATTTTTCTTGACATCAGCATTTTTATTTTTCTCTGTCTGTTTCTGAACAAGAACTTTCACAAGTTTCTTATTAGAGATATTAAGGTTCTTGTTCGCAGCAGATTTAACAAATGTTATTGTGCTTTTCTTTTCATTTTTCTTAGTTTTAACAGAAGCAAGACTTGTGTCTTCAATTCATTTTGAATCTTCTGTTTTTTAGCTTTTAATGCAACAACTTCTTTTTCTGAAGTTTGAAGCTTGTTTAGCATGACATCCAAACTATTTTTCATCTTGTTCTTTTCATTTCAAATGAGCAATTTGTTTTTCCAAATCAAAAATTTTATTACTCAAATTGCTACATTCATTGTCCAATGGTCTGTCATGGAACAAACATTCAATCTTCCTTTTTAGATGATGATTTTCTTCAACAAGTTGTTTGCATCTTTCATTTAGTTGATGATCATGAGCCATGTTAGAAATATGTTTGTTTAATTGATCATTATCAAATTTGAAGTTTTCATTGAGATCAATCAATTTTCCATTTTCATTTTCCAGATCAATAACTTTTGATTTCAATAGCTCATGGTTTTCTTTCAATCTATTGATTTTAGTTTCACAGATTTGGACTTCATCTTCCAAATTCTCTTTCTCAGAATTTAATTTTTCAACTTCAATTTTCAAATTCTCATTTTATTCTGAAAAATTTTTATCATTGTTCTGGAGCAATTCAAGTGTCTTTTTCAAGTTTTCACTTTCTTTATGGCAATGTTTTAAAGTCTTTTTCAAGTCTTTATTTTTAGTGTTCAGTTGTACATTAAGACTTTGTATCTTTTCACAGAATTTAATCAATTCAGCATAAGACATGCCCTCATCTTCATCAGAATCAGAATTGGAATACACAAATAGATCTGGAGATGACTTACATGATCTTTTAGACCCATTTGAACTCTTGTGTTCTGAAGAGGATGAAGAGTGTTCTGAACTCTTAGAATTTGTTGTGAGAGCCATAGTTTTCTGAATTCTTTTTGCTCCTTTTCTTTGTGACTCCTTTCCATCACTGTTGTTAGCCATGAAGCATAACTCCTCATTTGCTGAACTTGAAGAGTTCTCTTCATCATCCTCACTTTGGTCTTCATCCGACCAAGTTGCAATCATGGCTTTTGACTTCTTCAATTTGTTGGTCTTCTCATATTTGTCCTTTTTGATCTCAGGACACTCACCTTTCATGTGTCCTTTCTTGTGGTACCTGTAGCAAACAATATCTTCATCAGTTTTTTGATTTCTGCTGTCATTAACATTTGAAGAAGAAGTATTCCTTTTATTAGAAGAATATTGTTTCTTTTCATTAAATTTTCTTCTTCTTAATTTTAGAAATTTTCTGAATTGATTAGTCATGATGTCAAGTTCATCCTCATTAGACTTAGACTCATCAAAACTTGATGTTTGTTGATTTTTCTCTTTGTTGCTTGATGAAGTCTTAAGCGCTACTGGTTTAGCTTTAAGCATGTGTTCTTCATTTCTCTTTAGATTTATTTCATAAGTCATTAAAGATCCTATGAGTTCATCCAATGGGATTTTGGATAAATCCTTAGAATCTTCAATCACTGTAGCATTTGTGTGCCAAACAGATGATAGAGAGCGCAAGATTTTTCTTACCAGATCAGCATCAGTGTATTCCTTACCTAATGCCTTCAGTCCATTGACAATTATCATAAACCTAGCAAACATTTCAGAAATTGATTCATCAGATTTCATCATAAACAATTCATATTCAGAAACAAGTATGTTTGCTTTGATTTCCCTAACTTGAGATGTTCCCTCATACATCAATTCAAGTTTATCCCACATTTCTTTAGCAGATTTACACATGGATATTCTTGAATATTCTTTAGGGTGGACTGCACACTGAAGCATGTTCATGGCACTGTAATTAAGAGTAGTTTTCTAATCTGCTATCTAGTCCAATTTTCCTCATCTCCCTGATTTTCATAAGGACCCACTTCAACTATCCTCCAGATTTCATAGTTTTGAGTCCTAAGAAAAACTTGCATGCAATTTTTCCAGTATGAATAATCAGACCCATCAAAATATGGTGGTCTATTAATGGAATGGCCTTCAGCTACAAATCCTCGAGAATCCATCAATTAGAATGAGATGGTGAAAGAGCAAGCAAATAATTCAAGCAATTAACACAGAGATCAAACAGAAGCAATCAAATCAGATCAGAGATAGACATTAACCCGCTCTGATACCAAATTGTTAGGAACAGATGGGTGGATGGATCAGATCTAGAAGGGGGGTTGAATAGATCTAATACCAATTAACGCGGAAGCTTAAGCAATTAAAAATTACTTCTAATCAGAGATCAAATCACCCAAACTATTCACTGATCTGAAGTGTGATTTGGGTGTGTGAGCAAATCACCCAAACTATTTACTGATCTGAAGAGTACAAAAGCTAGATCAAACACAAAAGAGATCAGATCCTCTAGCAATGATCTAATTCAAGATAGTTTCGTACATAGAAATTTGTACAGAACTTCATGCACAAATCTCATTGACGAACTAAGGAAGAACGAACTCAGAAATAAAGCAAATAGATGTAGAAAGAGTGTTCTTCGATGAAGAGGCCTCGCAGACGCTTCAATTTAGGAGCCTTGATGGAAATCGATGGAGATTCTCCTCAATTGGCGATGCTCTGCTTTGATGGCATCTGAAATGCCAGAGATCCTTCTTCTCATGTGCCTCTTCAGTTGGATTTGCTCCCTTGCCTTGCACAGCAACCTTCTCTCCAGGGATTCCCCTTGATTCCCTTGTCCTTCCTCTTGAAAGGATGGCTTGTAGCTTCTGGAGATGGAGACAGATCTGGAAAACCCCCTTTGGCCGCCAAAAGGCTTCTTCTGGAAGTGTATGGGCTCTCTTACCTTTGGGGTACAAGGAACATGGGTATTTATAGCCACATATGTCCATAAAGTGCTTTGGGGTGCATGGGCACGGAACCCTAGGTCAAATCCCCTAAATCCCAAGCAGCCACGTGTACAGAGAAATTCACGATTTTGACTTTCAACTGGAGTGTGTCGACCTGCCTTGAACTAGTGTCGACCTGCTGTCCCATTTCTGCAAACTAGTCTACTGGAAACTGGGTCTAGTGTCGACCTGCCCTGAGCTAGTGTCGACCTGCTTTGAGCTAGTGTCGACCTGCTGTCCCAGTCTGGCAACTGGGTCTTCTGGAATCTGGGACTAGTGTCGACCTGCTTTGATCTAGTGTCGACACTACCAAGACAAAAATGTGTGAACCTGAAAATTTAACACATAAACTATTAGTACAAGATATTATCATTAAAATATGAGATATTAAATATCAAAAATATGTTGTTTAAGCATTATTGTGATATGTAGAAAATGTATAACATGTTCAACATATCATCATCAAAATCACAACATGTCACAATATCTCATCATTAAAATCACAATATGTCATCATCAAAATCAAGGTATGAGTGATGTTCATTGGATATCATTAAATTACAACTTTAGGAAGTTCCAAAACACACTCAACCCAATCCTGCAACCCTCCATGCCCACACGAACCCCTCGAGCTCCTCCTCCAGAAGGTGGGGGAATCTGTGGATCATTCTCTCGAAGGCCATGGCCATCACCAAGCTGTCATACCTAGCTTGGTGGTGCAATACTCCCAGCCATCGTACACGAAGGAGTTGGGAAAGACTCAGCAAACCCAGGTCGCCGACACAGAACTGCTCCCCGCAGAACCTAGCAATGTACTTGGTGTCCACCACTGAGCCAAGAACGTCGCCGGCAAGTAAAGCAAAGTTGGAGAGGGTGTTGGGCAGCGGCAAGCGACCTTGGAGCTTCACAAGATAGGCCAGGTCATAGATCCCATGAAAGGTGACCCACGTCCGACCAAGATGCTTATCGAAGTAGCCACTGCCAAGAAGCAGGTCGGAGAGGAGCTCCACATCCATGCCCTCGTCCCTGTTCCGCTCAAGATCGATTCTGCTCCTCCTCTGCAACTTCACAGACAGCGGGAGGATGTCCGTCCGGCAAGAGACGTTTATCTGCCACGTGTCATGTCGGCGGCTCTGCAGGTCGAAGAACGTGAAGCTGACCTGCACCAGCTCCATCCCCACCATGTTGTACCTGACATCCACATAAAGCTGCTCCATGGAGGCATAGCAAGGTGTGTGGCTAAGAAATCCCGAGAACTCCGTGTCGACCGCTACGAACGGGGATGACTCTACTGCTGCCGCAATGAGCGGCATCTCCTCCATCATGTTCGTCGCCCATACCTCCCGCACTGTAGCTCCCTCCATTGCCATCGTCGTGCTCTGGTCTCTCTCTCTCTCTCTCTCTCTCTCTCTCTCTCTCTCTCTCAACTCCTCTTCCTCGACCTCGACGAAGGCTATATGTTTCTCTCTTTCTCTCAGAGCTCCTCTTCCTTCGACCTCGACAAAGGTGCTTACTCTGTAACCATTCTTAGTGAGTTATATAGATTGTGAATCCGACTCAGAATCGTTTCACCTGGGTGGGGAAATTCTAAACTCACTTCAGTGGTCACCTCGACTAGGGGTGTAAACGAGCCGAGCCTAATTATGCTACTCAAGCTTTATTCGTTAATTTTTAATCGAGTTTGAGTTTTATTAAGTATTGAAAATACTTGTTCAAGTTTAGTTCATTTAAATACTCTCGAGTTCAAGCCCTTAACAAGTCCAATTAAATTTATAAGTTATAAATAAATATATAAAAATATATGAAAATATATATGTATTTATATATGTATATATATAAGCCCAATCCAATCTACAAGTAAAAAACTAATTATTTATAAGATCTAAATCTATCTTATTTCAAGGTAATACCTTAAGATCCTTCATAAGTTACTTGTTTAATCATTTTAGTATAATATTTAAAATATTTGACAATTATATTTATAATTTTTATAATTAAAAATTAAACAAACTTGCTCACAAACTTAAACGACCCGAGTAGGCATTTGCTCATACTCGGCTCGTTTATGAAACAAGCTTAAATTTTTGTTTGAGCTTGATTTGTTTACCTTGTTAACGAACCGAATTCGAGTAACATCAGAGTTGAATTCGAGCTACTTATCGAGTGTATCGTTTACGGTCCTAAATAGAGTTTTTTTATTTTCTAAAAGCTTATAGTTGTAGACTGTAACTGATACCAAGACTTACTGTAAATGATGTCAAAAGCTTATTGTAAGTGATATGAAGACTTACTGTAAGCGATATATATACTTACTGTAAGTGATATCAAATATTTACTATAAGTGATATCAAAAGCTTACTGCAAGTGATATCAAAGGCTTACTGTAAATGATACGAAGACTTACTGTAAGTGATATTATAAACTTACTATAAGTTATATGAAGACTTACTGTGAGTGATATGATGACTTACTGTAAGTGATATTAAAGCTTATTGTAAGCGATATTACACTTACTGTAATGAATGTAAATTTACATAGGAAAAGATTAGAAAAAAAGAAGAGTAAAATGGAAAAAAGTTGATGCTAAAAGTACGACTCCTCTCCTAAGACTCATAAATGTTGATAAACTAAAAATAGAGACTAGAAATTAAACAACACCAAAAAAAGGACTATGTGACTTCTAGTCTTCTAACATGGACTATAAATTAAGACAAACCCTCTAACAAGGACCTCTAATTAATTTGCCCCTTTTTTCTATCACTCCTATTTTGAATGTACAATTCTTGTGATGGGATAGTTAATGTAAGGGAGAATTAATTGTAGATCTCTGACAGAGACCTAATATTATTTTCAGGTCCCTGTCAAGTTTCTTAGAACCTGAAAATCCTTACTTTTCGAAGACTTATTTTTAGGTCCCTGAGTATTAACTCCTCCCATGTGTACTTTTTCAATATCAATTCTACCCCTACCTTATAACTAGGTAAGTAAGTAAGAAGAGTATATAAGAATAGTAGGTAAATATATAAGTGCGTAGTTACATAATTACTTAACTATGTAAGTTATGTAAGAGTAGTAGTAGGTAAGTATGTAAGTACGTAGTTACATAATTACGTAACTACGTAAGTTACATAGTTATGTAAGAGAAGTAATAGGTAAGTAGGTAAGTGTGTAAGTACGTAGTTACATAATTAAGTAATTATGTAAGTTACTTACGTACATACATACATACATACATGCATACATGTATGGATGTATACTTATTTATTTACATACATATATACATACATACATAAATCCATGCATACATACATCCATCCATCCATCCATCCATCCATCCATACATACATACATACATACATATTTAGATATATACATACATACATGCATGCATGCATATTTAGATACATAAATATGAAGCAAGTATGTATGGATATATGCATGCATAGATGGATGGATGGATGGATGTATGTATGCATGTATGTATGTATGTATGTATGTATGTATGTATGTATGTATGTATGTATGTATGTATGTATGTATGTATGTATGTAGTATGTATGTATGTATGTATGCACGCACACATGCATGTTTGTGTGTATGTATGTATGTATATAAGTAAATAAGTGAGTAATTAACTTACATAGTTACGTAATTATGTAATTACGTACTTACACACTTACTTACCTGCTACTTCTTTTATATTTCTTACATAGTTACGTAATTATGTAACTATGTACTTATATACTTACCTACTACTACTCTTACATAACTATGTAACTTACATAGTTACGTAATTATTTAACTACGCACTTACATATTTATCTACTATTCTTATATACTCTTCTTACCTACTTACATAGTTATATAAGGTGGGAGTAGAATTCGTATTGAAAAAGTGCACATGGGAGGAGTTAATGTTCGGAGAACTAAAAATAAATCTCTCAAAAAGTAAAGATTTTTAGGTACTAAGAAACCTGACAGGGACCTGAAAATAATGTCAGGTCCCTGTAAGGGACCTAGAATTAATTATAGTTTCAATTCAATGCTCCCAAGGCTTACACTAACAAATTTAAGTTATCATCCTCCCATCATTTAATTTTAAGGAAGAATTAATTATTTGTCCTTGGCAGAGATTTGACATTATTTTCAGATCCCTGTCAGATTTTCTCGCGTTGTCCAGTCCCTGCTTTATGCAGGATTTATTTTTAAGTTCTTGTTGTTAACCCCCGTTATCCCAAAAGTGTGTAACTGCGTAAGTATGTAAATCCTGTAATTGTGTAAGTATGTAAGTATGTAATTACATACTTATGCAGTTACACATGTAACTCTGTAAGTATGTAAATATATAGTTTTTACGCCTTAAGTTTGTAATTATTTTTTCCTATAACTGTGTAACAAGGTATGAAGTAGTTACACAGTTAAATGTATAACTGCGTAAGTATATATTTACAGAGTTACATGTATAATTGCGTAAGTATGTAACTCCTATAACTACATAAGTATATAATTACATACTTATGCAGTTAGACATGTAACTCTGTAACTACATAGAGATTTTATAAGTTTGTAACTCTGTAATTAGGGTTTACCTAGTTACAGACTTACATAGTTTTAGAAGGACTTACCTAGTTACCAAAGATTACCTAGGGCTTACCTAGTTACAGAGTTACACGTGTAATTCCTGTAACTACGTAAGTATGTAATTCCTGTAACTGAGTAAGTATGTAATTCTTGTAACTACGTAAGTATGTAGTTACAGAGTTACATGTGTAACTCTGTAACTACATGTAAGTGTGTAATTACACATGTACATACTATGTAACTACACATGTAATTATGTAACTACATAGTACATACTCTGTAACTATACATGTAATTGCAGAGTTACATAGTATGTAACTCAGAGACTCTATAATTAGGTAAATCTCTGGTAACTAGGTAATTACAGAGTTACAGAAGGGCTTACCTACGTAAGTGTGTAATTACATATGTAACTCTGTAACTAGGTAATTCTCTGGTAACTAGGTAAGCCCTTCTGAAACTATGTAAGTCCTTTCATCTATAACTATGTAACTCAAAGACCTAAAAATAAGTCCCCCAAAATTAGGGACTGAGTGGTAATTCTCCCAGTAAGTAAGTAAATATTTATTTATGTAAATTATTAAGTATTTACAAAGTTATATGTGTAACTGCATAAGTATGTAATTACATACTTACACAGTTACAGAATTTACATACTTACGTAGTTACATATGTAACTGTGTAAGTACGTACTTACGCAGTTACACACTTTTGAGATGGGGGGGGAGAGAGAGAGAGAGAGAGAGAGAGAGAGAGAGGAGAGAGAGGAGAGAGAGAGAGAGAGAGAGAGGAGAGAGAGAGAGGAGAGAGAGAGAGAGAGAGAGAGAACGGGGGTTAACAGCAGGGACTTAAAAATACATCCTGCATAAAGTAGGGACTGGACGGGGCGGGAAAACCTGACAGAGACTTGAAAATAATGTCAGATCTCTACCAGAGACCAACAGTTAATTCTCCCTAATTTCAATGAACTTAAATTTAGAACTAAAATGAAATTTATACCATGAAATTCTAATGAAGTATTTTCGCCTAACCCAAAGAGACCCAAATTGCAGCTTTGGGCTCAGTTCGGCTTCGTGGATCCAATGGGCCCTAAGCAGTGGTTTGGTGGTCGAATTCTATTGGATACTGACAAATATGAGGCTGTTCTAAACATATTCTACACCTGGATCTCTTCCGGAAAGTTCAAGGGTAAGCCTTCCCCCTTCCCCTTTCTCTTGGGTTTTCTTTAAAACTAACATACTTTGAAAAAGTTATTAGATGAATAGCACACTAACACTACAAGAAAAAGCGTCAATTGCGACCGACTAAATCAGTCGTTAATCGGTCTCAATTCGGTCGCTGTAGTGTTCAGCGACCGAATTGACACAGAATAGCGACCGACGTATATTCTGGTCGCTATTAAGCGACCGATGTTATCAGTTGCTATTGTGCGACCGACATATAATGGTCGCTGAGACAGCGACCGATTAGCGACAAATTTAATTTCGGTCGCAACCTGTGTAGCGACCCAATATAGCATCTGATTAGTGGCCGAATATGTCGGTCGCTAATCGGTCGCTATTATTATAATATTTTTTAATAATTAAACGTAAATGGCAATAAATCACCTGATAAACGACAATAAAATAAAACCACAGTACATCTACTACAGAAATCACAATATCTCATCACATAAAACACAACAAACATGTACACAAACCAATCATACATCCATCATAAAATTACAACATCCACACAACTAACATGAAATCGCAAACCACAATATACCCATCAGAAAATCACAAATCCTCTGCGTATATGTCATCATGTATATCATTTATAAAAAAAAATCAAATACTTAATAAATAAATTATTTTTTCTTTAAAATTGACAGCAAGATATTTTTTATTTAACTTAATTTGACGAATAACAGTTTTGAGCATTTTACTCAAATCGAGAGTCCAATTTAGACTCCGTCAGTTTCTACAAGTCACTCTCACCTTCCCGGTCGTGTTGGAATCATTGACAAATTAATCGAACCTATATTTTTAATTTTAACCCTCTTAAACTTGTGTTTATTGACTTTAAACTAAGTTCTTTTAGAAGATGCACATTTGAGCATCGAGCTCAAACCTAGAGTCCAATTTAGAGTCCGTCAGTTTCTAGGGGTTACTTTCACCCCCCAAGTCGTGCTGGAACAATCAATAGGCTGATTGAACTTATATTTTAAATTTTGGACCATCAAACCCAAGTTCATAGATTTTAAACAAAACTAGTTAAGAAAATAAAAAATTGATTGCCCAGTCTAGATCGGGAGTCCAATTTGGACTCCGTCAGTTTCTACAAGTCACTCTCACCTTCTCGGTCGTGTTGGAATCATTGAAAAATTAATCGAACCTATATTTTTAATTTTTACCCTCTTAAACCCGTGTTTTTATTGACTTTAAACTAAGTTCTTTTAGAAGATGTAAATTTGAGCATCGAGGTCAAACCTAGAGTCCAATTTAGACTCCGTCAATTTCTACGGGTTACTTTCACCCCCCAAGTCATGTTGGAACAATCAATAGGCTGATTGGACCTGTATTTTAAATTTTGGACCCTCAAACCCAAGTTCATAGATTTTAAACAAAACTAGTTAAGAAAATAAAAAATTAATTGCCTACTCTAGATCGGGAGTCCAATTTGGACTCTGTCAGTTTCTCTAAGTCACTCTCACCTTCCCGATCGTGTTGGAATCATTGAAAAATTAATCGGACCTATATTTTCAATTTTGACCCTCTTAAACCCGTGTTTATTGACTTTAAATTAAGTTCTTTTAGAAGATGTAAATTTGAGCGTCGAGCTCAAATCTGGAGTCCAATTTAGACTCCGTTACACTACAAGAAAATGCGGAATTTCCGACGGATTGAATCCGTCGAAAATCCGACGGAATACCGTCGGAAATGAGCCCTTCTGACCGATTTCCATCTAAAGCCCGTCGGAAACGATCCGTTGGAACTAGATGGTCAGAAATTTCCGACGGATAACATATCCGTCGGAATTCGGTCGGTAACTCCGACGGATTTATCGGTCGGAAAAACGGTCGGTATTTACCGACGGTTTATCCGTCGGCAAATACGTCGGTATACCGGTCCGTAAATGCTGACACATTTTCGGTCGGAAACCATCTGTCAGCATATTCCGACGGAATTACCGACGGATATTGCGGTCGGTAATTCCGACGGATAATAAACCGTCGGTAAATCCATTGGAAATTAAACCATATATTTTTTTAAAATAAGAAATAAAAATGGTTTGTGAACCCTGCTGCTACAATGTCAAACCTGCTACAATATTCATAAATTTAACAAATACTCACAATCAACATAATATCATAACATACAATAAATATAAAATCATACAGAATAATGAATACAAATATCAAGATAAATCTGCTGGATCGTCTGCTGTCCCTGCCTCGTCATCGTCTGGAGCTGGATCCTATATTAAAACAAATTAAAATGAGAAACATTAATAATAAATAAAAGACATACATTATTTTCAATAGTGAAATTTATAACTTGTGATACAATAGTATTTTTAGATCCGTTATATGAAGTTGGGTGTTTTTAGATCGGCCGTTTGAATGGCCAGACCAATCCGGAGATCCAAATTGGATTCCGTCAGTTTCTACACGTCGCTTTAACCAACCCGGTCGTGTCGGAGAAAACGGCACGTCGATCCGATCCCTATTTGGGATTTTGGACCCCCGGGTTGTGCGTGTTAAGGCTTTTATATGAAGTTGGGTGTTTTTAGATCGGTCGTTTGAATGGCCAGGCCAATCCGGAGATCCAAATTGGATTCCGTCAGTTTCTACACGTCGCTTTAACCCACCCAGTCGTTTCGGAGAAAACGACACGTCGATCCGATCCCTATTTGGGATTTTGGACCCCCGGGTTGTGTGTGTTAAGGCTTTTATATGAAGTTGGGTGTTTTAAGATCGGTCGTTTGAATGGCCACGCTAATCCGGAGATCCAAATTGGATTCCGTCAGTTTCTACACGTCGCTTTAACCCACCCGGTCGTGTTGGAGAAAACGGCACGTCGATCCGATCCCTATTTGGGATTTTGGACCCCCGGGTTGTGCGTGTTAAGGCTTTTATATGAAGTTGGGTGTTTTTAGATCGGTCGTTTGAATGGCCAGGCCAATCCGGAGATCCAAATTAGATTCCGTCAGTTTCTACACGTCGCTTTAACCCACCCGGTCGTGTCGGAGAAAACGGCACGTCGATCCGATCCCTATTTGGGATTTTGGACCCCCGGGTTGTGCGTGTTAAGGCTTTTATATGAAGTTGGGTGTTTTTAGATCGGTCGTTTGAATGGCCAGGCCAATCCGGAGATCCAAATTGGATCCCGTCAGTTTCTACACGTCGCTTTAACCCACCCGGTCGTGTCGGAGAAAACGGCACGTCGATCCGATCCCTATTTGGGATTTTGGACCCCCGGGTTGTGTGTGTTAAGGCTTTTATATAAAGTTGGGTGTTTTTAGAGCGGTCATTTGAATGGCCAGGCCAATCCGGAGATCCAAATTGGATTCCGTCAGTTTCTACACGTCGCTTTAACCCACCCGGTCGTGTCGGAGAAAACGGCATGTCGATCCAATCCCTATTTGGGATTTTGGACCCCCGGGTTGTGGGTGTTAAGGCTTTTATATGAAGTTGGGTGTTTTTAGATCGGTCGTTTGAATGGCCAGGCCAATCCGGAGATCCAAATTGGATTCCGTCAGTTTCTACACGTCGCTTTAACCCACCCGGTCGTGTCGGAGAAAACGGCACATCGATCCGATCCCTATTTGGGATTTTGGACCCCCGGGTTGTGTGCACGTCGCTTTAACCCACCCGGTCGTGTCGGAGAGAACGGCACGTCGATCCGATCCCTATTTGGGATTTTGGACCCCCGGGTTGTGCGTGTTAAGGCTTTTATATGAAGTTGGGTGTTTTTAGATTGGTCGTTTGAATGGCCAGGCCAATCCGGAGATCCAAATGGATTCCGTCAGTTTCTACACGTTGCTTTAACCCACCCGTCGTGTCGGAGAAAACGGCACGTCGATCCGATCCCTATTTGGGATTTTGGACCCCCGGGTTGTGTGTGTTAAGGCTTTTATATGAAGTTGGTGTTTTTAGATCGGTCGTTTGAATGGCCAGGCCAATCCGGAGATCCAAATTGGATTCCGTCAGTTTCTACACGTCGCTTTAACCCACCCAGTCGTGTCGGAGAAAACGACACATCGATCCGATCCCTATTTGGGATTTTGGACCCCCGGGTTGTGTGTTAAGGCTTTTATATGAAGTTGGGTGTTTTTAGATCGGTCGTTTGAATGGCCAGGCCAATCCGGAGATCCAAATTGGATTCCGTCAGTTTCTACACGTCGCTTTAACCCACCCGGTCGTGTCGGAGAAAACGGCACGTCGATCCGATCCCTATTTGGGATTTTGGACCCCCGGGTTGTGTGTGTTAAGGCTTTTATATGAAGTTGGGTGTTTTTAGATCGGTCGTTTGAATGGCCAGGACAATCCGGAGATCCAAATTGGATTCCGTCAGTTTCTACACGTCGCTTTAACCCACCCGGTCGTGTCGGAGAAAACGGCACGTCGATCCGATCCCTATTTGGGATTTTGGACCCCCGGGTTGTGTGTGTTAAGGCTTTTATATGAAGTTGGGTGTTTTTAGATCGGTCGTTTGAATGGCCAGGCCAATCGGAGATCCAAATTGGATTCCGTCAGTTTCTACACGTCGCTTTAACCCACCCGTCGTGTCGGAGAAAACGGCACGTCGATCCGATCCCTATTTGGGATTTTGGACCCCCGGGTTGTGTGTGTTAAGGCTTTTATATAAAGTTGGGTGTTTTTAGAGCGGTCGTTTGAATGGCCAGGCCAATCCGGAGATCCAAATTGGATTCCGTCAGTTTCTACACGTCGCTTTAACCCACCCGGTCGTGTCGGAGAAAACGGCATGTCGATCCAATCCCTATTTGGGATTTTGGACCCCCGGGTTGTGGGTGTTAAGGCTTTTATATGAAGTTGGGTGTTTTTAGATCGGTCGTTTGAATGGCCAGGCCAATCCGGAGATCCAAATTGGATTCCGTCAGTTTCTACACGTCGCTTTAACCCACCCGTCGTGTCGGAGAAAACGGCACATCGATCCGATCCCTATTTGGGATTTTGGACCCCCGGGTTGTGTGCACGTCGCTTTAACCCACCCGGTCGTGTCGGAGAGAACGGCACGTCGATCCGATCCCTATTTGGGATTTTGGACCCCCGGGTTGTGCGTGTTAAGGCTTTTATATGAAGTTGGGTGTTTTTAGATTGGTCGTTTGAATGGCCAGGCCAATCCGGAGATCCAAATTGGATTCCGTCAGTTTCTACACGTTGCTTTAACCCACCCGGTCGTGTCGGAGAAAACGGCACGTCGATCCGATCCCTATTTGGGATTTTGGACCCCCGGGTTGTGTGTGTTAAGGCTTTTATATGAAGTTGGGTGTTTTTAGATCGGTCGTTTGAATGGCCAGGCCAATCCGGAGATCCAAATTGGATTCCGTCAGTTTCTACACGTCGCTTTAACCCACCCAGTCGTGTCGGAGAAAACGGCACATCGATCCGATCCCTATTTGGGATTTTGGACCCCCGGGTTGTGTGTGTTAAGGCTTTTATATGAAGTTGGTGTTTTTAGATCGGTCGTTGAATGGCCAGGCCAATCCGGAGATCCAAATTGGATTCCGTCAGTTTCTACACGTCGCTTTAACCCACCCGGTCGTGTCGGAGAAAACGGCACGTCGATCCGATCTCTATTGGGATTTTGGACCCTCGGGTTGTGGGTGTTAAGGCTTTTATATGAAGTTGCGTGTTTTTAGATCGGTTGTTTGAATGGCCAGGCCAATCCGGAGATCCAAATTGGATTCCGTCAGTTTCTACACGTCGCTTTAACCCCCCGGTCGTGTCGGAGAAAACGGCACGTCGATCCGATCCCTATTTGGGATTTTGGACCCCCGGGTTGTGTGTGTTAAGGCTTTTATATGAAGTTGGTGTTTTTAGATCGGTCGTTTGAATGGCCAGGCAATCCGGAGATCCAAATGGATTCCGTCAGTTTCTACACGTCGCTTTAACCCACCCGGTCGTGTCGGAGAGAACGGCACGTCGATCCGATCCCTATTTGGGATTTTGGACCCCCGGGTTGTGCGTGTTAAGGCTTTTATATGAAGTTGTGTGTTTTTAGATCGGTCGTTTGAATGGCCAGGCCAATCCGGAGATCCAAATTGGATTCCGTCAGTTCTACACGTCGCTTTAACCCACCCGGTCGTGTCGGAGAAAACGGCACGTCGATCCGATCCCTATTTGGGATTTTGGACCCCCGGGTTGTGTGTGTTAAGGCTTTTATATGAAGTTGGGTGTTTTTAGATCGGTCGTTTGAATGGCCAGGCCAATCCGGAGATCCAAATTGGATTCCGTCAGTTTCTACACGTCGCTTTAACCCACCCGTCGTGTCGGAGAAAACGGCACGTCGATCCGATCCCTATTTGGGATTTTGGACCCCCGGTTGTGTGTGTTAAGGCTTTTATATGAAGTTGAGTATTTTTAGATCGGTCGTTTGAATGGCCAGGCCAATCCGGAGATCCAAATTGGATTCCGTCAGTTTCTACACGTCGCTTTAACCCACCCGGTCGTGTCGGAGAGAACGACACGTCGATCCGATCCCTATTTGGGATTTTGGACCCCCGGGTTGTGCGTGTTAAGGCTTTTATATGAAGTTGGGTGTTTTTAGATCGGTCGTTTGAATGGCCAGGCCAATCCGGAGATCCAAATTGGATTCCGTCAGTTTCTACACGTCGCTTTAACCCACCCGGTCGTGTCGGAGAATGCCCAATCCAATCCTAAGTATATGAAATTAATACTAATACTGACCTGAGCTGCTGGCTGTGTGGGGCGTACTCCCTGCATTATTGAGAGGAACTGTTGAAGCATATCGCTGAACTGCGTCTGTAGCTGTGCCCGCTGCGTCTCTATGTCTACCCGCTGCGCCTGCAGCTCTACCCACTGCGTCTGTAGCTCTTCCCGCTGGGTCTGTAGCTCTGTACGTAGCTCCTCCCGAATGATGCCTCTAATGTCCTCTACACCACTGACGGGCGGCGCAGAAGATGAACTCGCGTGTGCCGGAGGAGCAATCGAACTGGCATATGAGGACAACACTGGTTGAGTATCCAGGCTGTCCCCAAAGCCGTACACTCGGCCCTTCCTCGGCTCTCCCGCTGCCTCGACCCAAGCCTCTGCATCCAAGTCTGGCTGAGGAGTGCCCTCTGCATAACGCTCCGTCATCGTCCTGTCGTACCTCTCCTGCAAAATAAATTAATTTAATATCATAATTGAATTCAAAATTTATAGGTTGACTTACAACGATCGTGCGGGCACTCTCGCTAACATAGTCATCCGTCCCCTTCTGCTTATGAGTCCAATCAAATAACTCGCGAAAGGTAGGGGCACGCTCGAGCTCGTGATGCTTATAATTCAACGGACGTAGTTAGTTTGACAATAATAATCAATGTACTAAACAATTGAACAATATTATTGTCACGTCCTAGCAAAACTACATTTACCGAACTTGACAGATAATATACAAGACGGGTAATACATATTTCGTTCATATCAATTAGGTTTGCGGAATTATTACATGATGTTCCTCATCATAGTCTGAATGAGGATCCAACAAAAGTACTTGTAAACTTATTACATTCTCATTTATAACTATAAAGAAAGCAAGGATAACTGCACGACACTGCTTGATATAGGTGGTCCTCTCAGCACACATTTCCCCCTTAAGCAGTTCCTCCATCTTGTTCACCTGAATATTGAATTGAATGAGCTAACTAGCCCAGTAGGATTCAACATTTCTATAAGGATTCAAATAGATAAATATTCAAGATAGAACAAGTAAGGATCACTAGCATGATGTGTTCCAAGAACGGAAGTACAAGTTTATTCGATATCATGTATTCAACAAGTATAAAGTTGGAAATAGAATCAATAACTCAGGATGATTTTAGAATTCCAAATCAGATACAATATCACACACTCAAGCATGATATGATGACCAATCAATCATGTGACAGAACGCCTTACTTAAGCCCATTAAACCGAT
>JACBKR010004083.1:0-25680 GCA_014218235.1 Colocasia esculenta | reverse complement strand
CTCAATAAATCACCTATAATAACCCGCCAAACCAAGAAAACTCCGAATCTCTGAAGGAGTCTTGGGAATCTCCCAATCCATAACAGCCTGTTCTTTCGCTGGATCCACTGCTACACCAGCACCGGAGATAACATGCCAAGGAAATGAACCTCGCGCAACCAAAAATCGCACTTGCTGAACTTTGCATACACTTGTGCTCTCGGAGAACCTCTAATACTACCCTCAAATGCTGATGGTGTGTGGCCTCATCCGGAGAGTAGACCAGCACATCATCAATGAAAACTACCACAAAACTATCTAGATATGGTCTAAACACCGTGTTCATGAGATCCATGAACGTTGCAGGGGCATTGGTCAGACCAAAAGGAAGGACCAAAAACTCATAATGTCCATAACGGGTTCTAAAAGCCGTCTTGGACACATCCTCACTCCTAATCCTCAACTGATGATAACCAGACCACAGATCAATCTTAGAAAAGACTGATGCATCTTGCAGTTGGTCAAACAAATCATTAATCCGAGGTAAGGGATACATATTCTTCACTGTCACTTGGTTCAGCTTCCTATAATCAATGCATAACCTAAGTGACACATCCTTCTTATTCACGAATAAGACAGGTGCGCCCCAAGGGTAAACGCTAGGGCGAATAGTCCCTTATCTAACAAATCCTGCAACTGCTTCCTTAGCTCAGCTAATTCCGCAGGTGCCATCCGATGAGGTGCCTTCGAGATGGGAGAGGTGCCGGGAAGCAACTCTAGAGTGAACTCTATCTCTCTAGCTGGTGGCAATCCAGATAAATCATCGGGAAAGACATCTGAAAGATCCTGCCACTACATCTATCTCTGCAAGAGTAGGTGACTCATTATCCTTGGGTACTAATACCACGCTGGCAAGAAAAGTGTCACAACCCTTGTTAGCCATACGCATCGCCTTTATGGCAGAGATGACAAACTTTCCTGCTAATTCCTTGGCAAAGGATGAGAAAACTCATCCTCACCAGGAATGCGAAAAACAATCTTCTTCCCACGACAATCCACTAGCGCATAGTGCTCCTCTAGCCAATCCAGACCAAGAATTGCATCATAGTCCTTCATCTTAGCAAGAAGAAGCACCCTTCTAGGACTCTATCCTCAATCCAAACTGGTAAATAAGGATACATTCCTAGCCGATACCGTACCAGCAGGTGTGTGCACAGATAAAGGGACTTCTAACTCCTCGGACTCTATTCCTGACTCTAAGGCTAACTGCCTAGCAAAATGCTTAGAAATGAACGAGTGGGTAGCACCCGTATCGAACAAAACCTGAGCATGCACACCCATGAAGAGAACCGTACCTTCGGTGACATGCCCCGCCTGCTCGGCGTCCTCACGAGCTAACGCAAACACTTGAGCTGGGGCTTAAGGTCTCTCTGGTCGTTCTGTCGCTGGCTCTGCTGTTGCTGCTACTGCTGGGGCTGGTCCACGCTGGACTCCCCGTTGAAGCCTCGGACAATCCTTGATTCTATGCTCGCTGCTTTCGCACTTCAAGCACTTCCCCCCAACTTCCAGCATTCCATCCACCATGTGCCCTCCCGTAATGAGGACACTCCTTCTTACCATTAGGGGAACGTTGAGAAGGTACCTGACCACTGCCCGATGCCACAAAACACTACGGTGATTGGAAAGCTGCTTTCTTCCTCTCCTGCCTCTGGAAAGGAGCCGCGGGCCTCTTCTGAGAAGCCTTCTTCTCCTCCAGGTACTGCTCCATCTCTCCCTCCTGTCGACATGCCGCGTTGAGCGCCTGCTCGAGGTACGATGGTCGAAAGCCACCAACCTCGTCCTCAGTGATGGTCTTAGCCCCATCACGAATTTCTTCGCCTTCTTGCGCTCATCAGTTATAATATGAGGGTCATACTTCGATAGCTCGGCAAACTTGGCCTCATATTCCAGCACGGTCATGGAGCCCTGAGTCAATGAGAGGAACTCCTTCCATCCTATCCTGTATGTGTCCGGAAACAACTTGGCTCGGAATACCTCACGAACTCATCCCAACCAACTTCCACAGCACCATCCTCGAACCGAGTACGTAACAATGAGGACACCACACGTCGGCTCGCTCTGCCAAAACCATTCATAAGGACTAACCAACCTAATTTATACTTAAGAATTAACCACCAAATTAATTTACACATACCTGTAGCATATAGGTGGCTAAAGTGACATGTCATCCTCAGTGCACCTAATAGCCCGGAAAATCTTCTCGATCTCCCTCATCTAGCTCTCAGCAAGTAACGGATCGCTCTCCCCCTTAAAAGAGAGTGGCGACATCCTCTTGAACCTTTCCATGAAGGAGGGTCCACCATGGTCAGCCTGAGGAGCTGGCACCTGAGCCTGCTACAACAAACATCATAAGCAACACATACAACATAACAAACATGCATTTAATAAATAGACTACATTCTCTTATTATTCTAACCTGAGCCTCCAGCTGAGCCTGGAGTGCATCCTGGGTGTGAGCCTACGTCTGCATGGCCTGCACTAGACCCTGCATGAACACTCCATAGTCCACTGGCGGTGGAGGAGGAAGCACAGGACCCTGGGGTGCTGGGGCCTGTTGCTCGCCCTGGTCCTCACGCCAAAGCTCATCTCTCCTATGCTAGCCATCACGAGCAGGTACACCACCACGTCTACCGCGTGAAGCCATATACTGCAAAATTATTAATCACAATTAAGAACTAATGTATCAGATTCCTAACTATGTGGACAATCTATAGAGACTTAGCATATAATGAAGATGATGGTATATGCATATTTATGTACAATCTCAACCATCGCTCTGATACCAATCTCTGTAACGACCCTCTATATATCGGTACGGTTATACCAACCCACATCGATATAGAAAGCGTCGCTACAGTGGGACATTTACCAACACATACAATAAGTTGAGATGTACACAAATATAAACATACAGTGGAAATAATGAACTAAATAAAAGATCTTATTCCATCATCCACATTTTATCCACAGTCTATACAGTACAAGAAGGAACTAAACATTTCGCAACTGAAAATTTAAAGTAAATTACATTGTCCACAATTACATCAAGTTCTATACATACTATGAAAGAAAAAAGTACAAAATGCTGAAATCTCCACAAAGGTGCTATTCCTCACGCTCGGAGTCACTCCTAACTGTCTCCTCCAAAGAAGTAGAGATTTTGCACCTGTACGCCGAAGCAAGAGTGAGTCCAAAGACTCAGCAAGCAAATCCACACACATAATACATAACACATCATATAGACATCTTTACTTTCAAGTCAGGTCACGATTCAAGTAACATGCATTTAACAATCTTTTTAGAAAAAGATCTAAACATGCTATTCTACTACCTTTGATATAGGCCTAATGCTTTATATACTTACATTTAGAATTAAATTACCTAACACATGCTTTCTACACATACTTTATCATTCTAATTGCAAGAACTTTTCATCATGTTATGTCATATATAGATAACCATATAAGCATGGAATTTACTCATAGTGAAAGAGATGATCCTACCATGGATTCTAGGTACAACTTCACATTCATAACGCATTAATAAATGTAAATAGCTTGCTGTATTTACATGGTTATAACACATTTAATAGTCCGATTCAAAATTTCACATATCTCATATTAATTCATAGTTCCACAAAATCTTTTGCACATTTTTACACATACCTTTTCAAATATAAACGAATCACATTATCTCATTTTATGCCATGACACATAGTCCAAACCACTCTAGAAGGACACACACTTGTCACATTAGACACATATACTTATCACTAGGCAATCAAGTGATAGATCGTAGTTACTGCGCAGAACCGGGAGAAGCACACTCCACCCTAACCAGTGGTACTTGTCCACCTCTAGGATTTTATCCCAATGCCTATGGGAGATCACACACATATGAACTTTCCCGTAGGGACTTTACTACGGTACAGTTCCACAGCCCTCTAAAGTAGCAGTGTCACCATTGGCACATTATATAATTTCCATTGTTAAACACTCACGATTTCACACTATTTAACACATAATTCATATTAACACATTTTACACACGGTTTCAGTTCCCTATCATGATACTACTGTTAACAATATTTAATCAACCATAGATTAACATTAATCATGCTGAAACTATTAGAAAATCTAAAATTTCAATGAATATGCTTAAATTAGTCACTTTTTCATGAAATGAACAAATCATTACTTACTGTTGTCCATTCCACATGAAATTTTATCACAGATTGTTTATAGGTCGGACATCATGCTTACAGAATTTCACATTTTTCTGAGCTATACATGACTTATAGATTTAAAACAGTGATTCTACATGTTACTTATAACTCGATTGTTCATGAAATCACAGCATTGTAATCATTTTTAACAGTTCTAAACCTGTATTTATAGTTATATCATCACATGAAATTTTCAGGAATTTAGGTTGCATCGTACAGTTTATTGAAGAATTAAAACTAAATATGCATATTCACTATTTCACAATTCAGAAATCATAATTACTTATACAGCCATCAGAAATATCCCAAATTTTCGTGAACTAGACTCATATCTATAAGCATCTTACAGAAATTCTATGGTACTCAATTTCCACATGGATCATGTAAACAGAAAATTTACAAGATATAAAACCTATCTAACATGCATTTCAGGAATTTTAATAAATAGTACAATTGTCGAAAATTCACCAAAATTACACCACATAATCCACTACATATATTACATAACATATAAAAGTTACAGTATATCCTCATACGTAGAAATCCGAAAATAAATCTTAAAGGTGAGAACAGTCCACTGTTCTTGCCTGAAGAACTAAACGGCAATGGGGTGGCCGCCTACCACATTAACGACAACAAAGGCCGCGCCAACTTAAGATATTAACGGCAGCAAAGATTGTCGTTAAGTTCTTGTCTGCAGAAAATAGACAGAACTCACAAAAACACCAGAGAAATGGGGGTTCCAGGACACGATTAAAATCCGTAAAAATGCCTAGGACCTACTAGACACATGTATGGACCATGGGTATGGGTTACTTGCCTTTGTAAAAATCTACAAATGGAGTTATAGGTCGAAGAAGCTCTCTTCGGCCAGAGCCAAAGAGCCTTCAG
The DNA here is from genome assembly GCA_014218235.1 of Colocasia esculenta. Classification (NCBI taxonomy): domain Eukaryota; kingdom Viridiplantae; phylum Streptophyta; class Magnoliopsida; order Alismatales; family Araceae; genus Colocasia; species Colocasia esculenta. Next base: position 20,526 of record JACBKR010004083.1, on the reverse strand, counting down.
AATCCCTCCGATCCAGCTTCTGTGTCGATGCAGAGCGTGATTTGGTGTCGTAGAAGTCTTCTCAAATGTTTAAACTCTCCTCCAGTCGTTGTAGAACGCCGAATGAAGCCTCCAGTCGCCGGATTTCAGAGTTCAAAGATTGCGGTTTCACACAGAGAACTAGGGTTTTGACTCAAGAGCCAAAAGGGTTAGATCTGGCTGGAAATTGGACCATATAAAGGGTTGGGGTCGGATATGCAAAAAGGGTAGGCTAGGTTACCGTTGGGAACAGTTCCCAAATCAGAGGGCAACATTTTCAGGGGCGTTTCCGGATCTAAAATCGCAACAGATCTGGGAGGTAAACGTCCAGATCACTAGCCGTCAATACTGTGTTAGCGTCCATCGATGTGGCCGCTGACTTAAGGTCAACGTCAACTGATGTTGACGCCAACAAGTCGTCTGCACAGAACTTAAAACTGTAGAAAACTCTAATACACCACACAGTTATGTCCAATGTACAATGTATATTTAAATATAATATCATCTATGTAATGCATTACATAATATACATGATATATATAACATACATATTTACAACCAGACCATAAATAATTATATACACATTCTCACATACATAAGCACAATTTAACACCCTTATAAGAGAGTAGAAATATAGGGCCTTACACAACTGGTAGAAACCGACGATGACAATCAAACCAACATGCTTTTCCCCCAGATTTCAACACGAATGATTTTGAATCCTCCATACAATAAGGACATGCCAACCTCCCATGTTGCTCCAGCCAGATAGCATGTCATATGCAGCAAAGTCATTATGTCCACATTAATGTAGCCTTCAAATTGAAAATTATTTTGGATGCATCATAAGTGGAACCCCATCTGACCATAACAATTTCAGCTCATCAATCAACGGTGAGATATATGTCTAAATTTTTTCTGGACTTTTTGGACCAAGAATCAGCAATGAAAGGAAGAGATTCTCACACTTCATGCACATGCCTGGTGGAAGGTTGTACGGTGTTAAAATGCTGGCCAACATGAGTAAGATGCCACGTGCCTCCGAAGGATTGAAGCCATCCGTGCATAAACCTAGTCGTACGTTCTATGGATCCCTTGAGAAGAAGGATGAGTATGGCTAAAATGAGCACAACTTTCACCATCGGCAGGATGACTAATTTCACCATCATCATGATGGACTCTTTCTGCATGCCAAGTCATATGTCTAGCTGTCTTTGGGGGCATGAACAACCACTGCAATCTGGGTGTGATAGAAAATTACTATTTCGATTTATATGGAACATCCTTCTGCTTTGACTTGTCTCCTCTCCTAGGCTTGAATCTATCATGCTTACAGATACAACATGATGTCTTATCTGCGTCATCCTTGTAGTACAACATACAATGATTAGGACATGCGTCAATTTTCACAAATCTAAGCCCCAGATCATTCACCATCTTCTTCGCATGGTAAAAATCATCGGGCAACCTCTCTATTTGAGGAAGCATGCTCTTGACGAGTAAGAGAAGTCGATCAAAACAACTCTCGCTCATATGTATTCAGACTTCAAATTCAGTAGTTGTGACACTGCAGAACAACCGTGTATGCTCTCACAACCATCCCATATGGCTCATCAACATCTGGAAGTAACTGATAAAATCTATGAGTGATATTTAGCAGCGGAATAAATACTGGGAGACATGAACGATACAAATAGATGTATGACAGTTGAATAGCGCAGAGTCACAATTAAAATAACAACACATTGAGACCATAATATTGTCATCCAATGTACTCTTTATTCCATTTCAATTTACTAGTTACAACCTTACATAAGAAGAACCAACTAAAAAGGTTCATTATTATCAAATGAAAATATTTCTCTAATACATAGTCTATTCAAATATCTATTCTTAAACTGTCAACACCTCATATGGCGGTTGCTCATCACTCTGCCTGACCCATCAATCTCCTATGGTTCCTCATCAGTACCTGAAAAGGACAGGATGATAGGGTGAGCGAACTAGCTCAGTAGGATTTACATCTCAATATTGTGCGGGCGCTAGTAGACATGATTAACATTTTAAATAGGCAAGATCTGAACATGTATATGATGACAATGCATGCATACTAACATATTGAAATAGCATAATAGAATGGATATCATATCAGATCAAATGTCGAGTTGCATAAACAATGGACAGTATTTCAAGAGTAGAATCGTATCAAATGAATTGGCCATATTCACAAATATCACGTATTCACGTGATCAGACTTATCATATCATATCATATCAAACGAAGGCACTTCATCACACAAATCATGCATATTTTCAGTGCCATGCCATGCACCACAAGTCCATACTCCCGCGGTAATAAGTACGTTGGGGCGCTCTTCCCCAAGACCAGACAGGGCCCCTATTGCACAGGCATTAGTCAAATGGACCGATGTCCCATATTGTGCTGAACAACATATTCATATTATGGCCATAGAGTTTCAATGACAAGCTCATAGTAATAAAGACATGATCATTCATAGAGTCAAGTTATGACAAAGCTCAAGAGAACAAAAGGGCAGTATAACGACGTATCTTATGTTTCATATTCATTAATATCTTAACATGAGGATGACTAATGACAGATCGTATACAGAACATGTGCGCTCTACCTCCAGGGTACTTCATGGTACAACCAACTTGGCCTCTATGTGGGAATCCATAGAGAGCAGAGACTTACGGAGGTCTTAAGGAAAAGATCGCTAGTCTTTCCAATTCCAAATGACCGGTAGAGAGCTCTCAATTCCCCAAGAAGGGTGTGCCTATTCGTGCAAAGGTGTAGGTGACGTGTCACGGATCTTCCTAACATGTATGCAATTGACAAATAATTAATTGAACATCGGAAAACATATAGCTATTGAAACTCATATGCAAATCATGATATTAACTCCACTAACAAGTCCATACTAACATGTATTCATCCCCGCATTCATATCATATTATTATCATATCAATTGTCAATATGTAAGATCACAAGATAATCCAATGAACATAAGGTCAATCACAATTACACCTTAGAATCATATTCATATCATTACATTTTTCAATGAGTTGATTTCTTTTAGGTCCATGCATACTATAAACATCATGCGCATGCTAGTAGACATCATGTACGATCAGACCCAAGACATGCAATTTTTTTTGCAAGAGTAGTGTCGACACACACCCTACTGGTGTCGACCCAATGCTTCAAACACAAGCCAAATGATGAAGAAATGGTCAAGTAGTGTCGACACAGAATCAAGTAGTGTCGACACAATGCTTCAATACAAGGTAAAAGGATGAAGAAATGGTCAAGTGGTGTTGACACAGAATCCAGTAGTGTCGACACAATGCTTCAAAAACAAGGTAAAATGATGAAGAATGGTCAAGTGGTGTCGACACAGAATCAAGTAGTGTCGACACAGACCCAGCTCCCAGAGAACCCAGTCAACAGGTCTGTACAGCGTGTCCACACAGGATCAAGTAGTGTCGACACAGGATCAAGTAGTGTCGACATAGGATCAAGTAGTGTCGACACAGGATCAAGTAGTGTCAACACAGGATCAAGTAGTGTTGACACAGGGTCAAGTAGTGTCGACACAGGATCAAGTAGTGTCGACACAGGATCAAGTAGTGTCGACACAGGATCAAGTAGTGTCAACACAGGATCAAGTAGATTCGTCACAGGGTCAAGTAGTGTCGACACAGGATCAAGTAGTGTCGACACTAGAGACCCTTCCTAGAAATCTTTTGTGCCAGTTTGGGACAGTGTGTCGACACACCCCATGGGCAGGTCGACACACTCCGAGAACTTTTCCACCATTAGTCACATCTGGACACGTGGCACTCTAGGGATCTTGTGAATCGGCCTTGGATCATGTGCCCACGCACCCCTAGGGTACTTTTGGCCTTGTTGGGCTACACATTTCTGCAATCCTTGTACTCCAAAGGGTATCCCACGAAAAGATCAATTAGAAATATCCAGAAATATATGAAGAACATAAAAGTCATGTGTAACCCGAAAACACATCTCATGTAGCGATTTACTTACCACACTTATAGCTCTCTAACGAAAGGCATTTAGACAAAATGTTAAACATAAAGGATGACCATAACGACGTGGAAGAATGTTTATGTTGGGAACCTGACCTAATTTGGTCTTCAATCTCATGAAAAATAAGACAAACATAAAGCTAAGTGCAGCCTGAAATCACAGTATCATGCAGCGACTCTCTACCATGCTTATAACTCTCGAACTAAAGACTTTTAGAGAAAACGTCCAACATAAAAGATGATCGTGACTACAAGTAGAAGAACTTTGATGTTGGGTATTTAGTCTAATTCGGTCTTAATCACGTGCATGATAAGAAGAATGGAAAAACCCCTAATTGTGCACGACTTAGGGAAAACTACTAATACACAATGTATACTCAATGAAAATTAGTCAAATCAAGTGCAAATGAACCTAGACTCAAAGATCTATATGATGGTGTGGTTTTCTTTACTCATGGCTGAGAACACCTACCTTTATGAAGATCTAAGACCAGTCGACGTTCTAGACGCAGCAGAGGATGAAGAGGGATGAAACTCCGTTCCCAGCCTTTCTCTCCTCCTCTGAAGCCTAGCCCGCCTCAAACGACCCAACTTGTTGCCAAACCTTCCCCAAGAGTTTAGTCCGAGTTCTTATAGATTTAGGGTGTATTTACATGTCCTAATGGGACTAGGAAAGAGGGGTGCGAATTCTGCTTTCTACTTTCCAAAATCTGGTATTTTCTCACCCAAAGAAGGTAGCTACACCATGGAAAGGTGTCAAAGGGTGGCCACGATTTGGGTTACCATGTATGCCTTTACCACTAATTTTAACCTTAATTTGCCCTCCATAATCCCTGCATAATTACATACACGAATATGGGTATTTTCTTGTCCAAATTTTCATCCTTGGGCCAAATGTGCTTCATTGGCCCAATCTTGTTAATGGGTCATTAATACATGGTGTTGGAAGTCTCTCCAATATGTTTATTTAATTTATGGTTGGGTTATTTTTTCGTGTTAACAATTTTTTCGACTTAGTTTCCTAATTCGGTTAACTTAGTCACGTGTGACGTACACTCGACCAATCAGATTTTTCGTTGCACGAATTCCTTCGTGGAACACTTAGGGACAATATTTGGGGTTGATTTATAATTTTTTTTTCGGAATTTTCCGATGTGTTTCTCTCGTACGATAATAGTACGTAAGTTTTATCATTCTGATAATTGTGGAATTTATTTATTCCCCTTTATTTCTAAAATTTTTAAATCACTAAATTCCGAGGTGTCACATCCTCCCCCACTTAAGAAATTTGGTCCCAAATTTACACATAATGGTGTAGTTTGTACCTGAGAATAGTTCTGGGTGGTTTTTCTTCATTCTTTCCTCTGTTTCCCAGGTAGCATTAGTAACTTGTCTCGACTCCATTGGACCTTCACCATAGGTATGGTACGATTCCTGAGTCATTGAATCTTCCGATCCATCAGTTTGATCGGCTTCTCTTCATAAGTTAGGTCCTCCCGAACCTCCAAGTCCTCATGGTTGATTACATGGTCGGCATTGAATAAGTCCTTCCTCAGCATGGATATGTGGAACACATTATGCACGTTCGCCCGCTGTGGAGGTAGTGCAAGTCTATACGCCACCTGACCAATCCTTTCCAGAATTTCAAACGGTCTGATGAATCTGGGACTCAACTTTCCTTTGATCCCAAATCTTTGAATTCCCCTTGAAGGTGAGACCTTCAGAAAACATTTCGCTAACGAAAATTCAGTTCTCTCCTTCTCTTGTCTGCATAACTCTTCTGCCTAGATTGTGCTATCTTTAGACGTTCCCTGACAATTTGAACCTTTCTGACAGCCGCCTCAATTAAGTCGAGTCCAACCCATTAGTGTTCTCCCCAACCTCTTCCCAACAAAGGGGTGATCTGGAACTCCTGCCATATAAGCTTCAAACGGTTCCATCTTGATACTTGCCTGATACTGTGTTATATGCAAACTCCATCAGGTACAACTGATCATCCCATCGACCTCTAAAATCTAGCACCAGAGCACGAAGCATATCTTCCACAATTTGATTGGTCCTTTCGATCTGTCCATCAGTCTGAGGATGGAAGGTAGTACTAAAGTTAGTTTAGTACCCATTCCTGCTTGTAAACCCTTCTAGAAGTGTGAAGTAAATCTAGGGTCCCGATCTGATATTATGTTAGATGGAACCCCATGCATCTAACACTTCCTTACATATAGCGCAGCCAATACATCCACTGACCAGGTACTCTTAATCGGCAAGAAGTGAGCTGGACTTAGTCAATCGATCAACTATTACCCAAATCATCCATACCACCTCTAGTCTTGGGCAATCCCATGATAAAGTCCATACCGATGCTATCCAACTTCCATTTGGATTTCTAGTGGTAGCAGTCCACCAGCTGTATGGAAATGCTCGGCCTTACTTTCATGCATGTTAACACTATGACACATGATCGGCCACATCCCTCTTCATGTTTGGCCACCAGTACGACCATTTTAAGTCTTGGTACATCTTTGTTGATCCAGGATGAATCTGTACTTGGAATGGTGAGGTTCATTTAATAACCTCTTCTTGAGTTCTCCATGATCAGGGACACATGTTCTACCTCGGAAGAGTAATCTTCCCTCAGAGATAGAGTAAAGTCAGGTCTTTGTTCTAGCTTCTTCTTGATCTCAACTAAGAATGGATCTCTACCTATTTCTCTTAATTTCGGCAGTAGATTGGATTGTATCTGGAGGTGGAAATCATACTTGTTTTCCCTTTCCCATGTCTAAGTTCAAGCTGGCAAATTGCTCCAGTAACTTCCATTCGCCTAGCATCATACTAGCTAGCATAGCTCTGGTTGTCTACTAGAGCGCTGCCACACATTGGCTTTCCCAGGGTGATATTGAATGGAAATGTCAAGTCCTTAAGGTACTCTAACCACCTTCTTTGTCTCATGTTAGCTCTTTCTGTGAGAATAAGTATCAAAACTCTTGTGGTCAGAAAAGACTTTAAATGCTCACCATAGATATAATGCCTCCAAATTTTCAAGGGAATACTACAGCTGCTAACTCCAGGTCATGAAACGGGTAGTCCACTTCGTGGATCTTCAACTGCCTTGAGGCATATGCTATTACTTTCCCTGTTGCATTAAGGCGCATCCCAGACCTATTCCAGAAGCATCGGAATAAATTTCAAATCCTCCCTCTTCAGTGGGGTAAGGCGGAGGACAGGAGTAGTAGTCAGACACTTCTTCAAGTTGTTAAAGCTTTCTTCACATTCATCGGTCCACACAAACAGATTTTCCTTCCGGGTCAGCTGGTTAATGGACTGCAATCTTTGAGAAATCCATATAAACCTTCGATAATATCCTGCTAATCTGAGAAGCTCTAATCTCTGTGACGCTGTGGTCTTTCCATTTCAGTACAGCCTCAACCTTTGATGGATTCAACAGCGATACCACCCTGGTTACCACATGTCCTAAAAGGATACCTCTCAAGCCCAGAATCACATTTACTTAGCTTGGCATATAATTTATTCTCCCTTAAAATATGTAATGAAATCCTCATTGCTCTCATGCTCTTCCTTGTCTTGGAATAGATCAATATATCATCGATGAATCACCACCACAAATTATCAAGATATGGCCGATAAATGCTATTCATCAATGCATGAAAACTACAGGGGCATTGTTAGTCCGAACGACATAACAAATAAATTCAAAATGCTCATACCTGCTTCGGAAGGCGGTCTTGTGAATGTCTTCTCCCTGATCCTCAATTGGAGATAGCTGGATCTGAGATCTATTTTAGAGAAGTATTTAGCTCAGATAATTGATCAAAAAATCATCAATTCTTGGCAGGAGATATTTGTTCTTAATGATTAACTCATTTAGTTGTCTGTAATCTATACACAGCCTCATCGACCCATCCTTCTTCTTGACAAAGAGGACAGGTGCACCCCATGGCGATTGTACTTGGTGGGATGAATCCCTTCTCTAATAGTTCCATCAGTTGCTCTTTTAATTCCTTCAGTTCTGCAGGGGACATTCTATATGGTGCCCTAGATACTGATGCTGCTCCAGGGAGCCAATTCGATTGTAAAATCGACATCCCGCTCAGGAGGGAATTCATGGCAAGTCTTCGGGAAAAACATCAGCATATTCGCTGACAACAATGAATGTCCTCAACTTTGACTCCTTCTTTGTGATGACAAACAGAGAAAGAAAGGCCATACAACCTTTCCTCATCATCCTTTTGGGCTTGAAGTGCAGAGATAAGTGACAATCTCTGCAGTTTCTATCCCCTGTGAACACTAGTTTTAGGTAATGGCTAAAGGTTACCCGACTTCTCCTGCAGTTGACTAGCTCCATGTTCAGACAACAGTGCTCCCAGTATAACATCATACCCCCCATCTCCGCATATTAAATTTGTTGGTAGGTTTTGGGTTTCAATCAGCCTTCAATAGATGGCATATGGTTGTAAGATTGGTACCAGGACCAATCGGGGTTGACACAACTATTCCGGATTTCATTGGGATGGGTTTCACAGGTAGGGTATCAACAAAAGTTCGAGATATAAAGGAATGCATATCTCCCATTCAAATAGAACATATGCGGGTCGAGAAAGAATAGTAAGTGTACCTCCACGATACCTCCTTTTTTAGCAGCTTCAGGTTCCTGAATAGCTGCAAGCAGCCTTGCCTTCTATCCATTTGGAACGCTTGTTCTGAGAGGCTGGTTCTTTCAACAGTGGGCAGTCGAGATCCTTGGTCATGACTACCACAGTGCAGGCATCTCCCTTGTGCTTCAAGCAACAATGTTCAGACCGGTGACTAGCTTTGTCACAGTGTTTGCACCTTCCCGTTGTCACCACTATCTGCTTACCTAACTCCTTTGGTTATTTATCAGCTGGTTCATCTACTCCGCCCACTGGGCCTTTTCTTCCCAATGGTAGGTGATACCTTCAGTAGAAGACACTTGCTCCCTTTTCACATATTTTCCCTTAACTCTTTCGGCGGTTCAGTCATCTTCCAATAACTGAGCTTCTTTACCAGGTCAGCATATGTTGAATGTCCTGGCGCCAGTTGAGTGATGAACTGGGGCCTCAAGCCATTCAGAAAGCATTTGCCTTCATCCTTTCTGTCCAATCAAACAACACATATATGGGACAGATGAGAGAGAATTGGGCCATACTCGGCCACATTGAGCCCTCTCTGCTTCAAAGCCGCAAATTCGGCTCCTTTCTGTCCTGGACCCTCTCAGAAAAGTACTTGGTGTTGAATTGCTCAATGACTGAGCCCATGTTAGTTGCTGGCCATTCAGTGTTGCTTCTACCGTCTCCCACCATGCCCTGGCATCCTTTTCCAATTGGAAGGTCGCTAGCAGTACTTTGTTCTGGTTCGTGCATGCATGACCCTGAATATCCTTTCAATTTCCTTAACCCAGTGTCAGCAACATCTGGGTCAGTACTGCCTTCAAACCTAGGTGGATCCATATCCGAAAATTCCGATGGGATCCGGCTCGCGGTTACCTCCTCCCTGGGTGGCTTGCAGGATAGCCTGAGTCAAGTTCTGTATGTTTGTTGCATGTTCCTAGCCTAGGCACGTTCAGAGGCCATTGAGGTAGCAAGTACCTTCAAGATTAATATAAGTCAGTCATCTAAATATATCACATGTGACCTCTATTCCCATGGTTCTACCCAAGCTCACATTAGGTACGACAGATTTTGACTCGTGGTGACCTAGTTTCATTCTATGTTCCTGTTCCCTTGGACCCTAAAGTTAAGGCTCCGATACCGACTGTCACGCCCCGATATTTAGCAGTGAAATAAATACTGAGAGACGTGAATGATACAAATAGACGTATCACAGTTGAATAGCGTAGAGTCACAATTGAACATAACAACACATTGAGATCATAATATTGTCATCCAAAGTACTCTTATTCCATTTCAATTACTAGTTACAACCTACATAAGAAGAACAACTAAAAGGGTTCATTATTCAAATGAAAATATTTCTCTATATATAGTCTATTCAAATATCTATTCCTAAACTGTCAACTCCTCATATGGTGGTTGCATCACTCTTGCCCTGACCCATCAATCTCCTCTGGTTCCTCATCACTACCTGAAAAGGGCAGGATGATAGGGGTGAGAGAACTAGCTCAGTAGGATTTACATCTCAATATTGTGTGGGCACTAGTATACATGATTAACATTTTAAATAGGCAAGATATGAACATGTATATGATGACAATGCATGCAATACTAACAGATTGAATAGCAGAATAGAATGGATATCATATCAGATCAAATGTCGAGTTACATAAACAATGGACAGATATTTCAAGAGTAGAATCGTATCAAATTAATTGGCCATATTCACAGATATCACGTATTCACGTGATCAGACATATCATATCAAACTTATCATATCATATCATATCAAACGAAGGCACATTCACACAAATCTTGCATATTGTATCAGTCCCATGCCATGCACCACAAGTCCATACTCCGCGGTTAATAAGTACATTGGGGCGCTCTTCCCCAAGACCAGACAGGGCCCCTATTGCACAGACATTAGTCAAATGGACCGAAGTCCCATATTGTGCCTAAAACATATTCATATTATGGCCACAGAGTTTCAATGACAAGCTCATAGTAAGAAAGACATGATCATTCATAGAGTCAAGTTATGACAAAAGCTCAAGAGAACAAATAGGCAGTATAACAACGTATCTTATGTTTCATAATTCATTAATGTCTTGACATGAGGATGACTAATGACAGATCGTATGCAGAACATGTGCTCTCTACCTCCAGGGTACTTCATGGTACAACCAGCTTGGCCTCTATGTGGGAATCCATAGAGAGCGGAGACTTACGGAGGTCTTAAGGAAAAGATCGCTAGTCTTGACCGATAATGACCGGTAGAGAGCTTCAATTCCCCAAGAAGGGTGTGCCTATTCTGTAAAGGTGTAAGTGACGTGTCACGGATCTTTCCTAACATGTATGCAATTGACAAATAATAATTGAACATCGGAAAACATATAGCTATTGAAACTCATATGCAAATCATGATATGAACTCCACGAACAAGTCCATACTAACATGTATTCATCCCACATTCTTATCATATTCTTATCATATCAATTGACAATAAGTAAGATCACAAGATAATCCAATGAACATATGGTCAATCACAATTACACAATAGAATCATATTCATATCATTACCATTTTTCAATGAGTTGATTTCTTTTAGGTCCATGCATACTATATAACATCATGCACATGCTAGTAGACATCATGTAACAATCAGACCAAGACATGCAAATTTTTTTGCAAGAGTAGTGTCGACACACCCCCTACTGGTGTCGACCCAATGCTTCAAACACAGGCCAAATGATGAAGAATGGTCAAGTAGTGTCGACAAAGAATCAAGTAGTGTCGACACAATGCTTCAAACACAAGGTAAAATGATGAAGAAATGGTCAAGTGGTGTCGAACATTAATGAAGTAGTGTCGACACAGTGCTTCAAACACAAGGTGAAATGATGAAGAAATGGTCAACTAGTGTCTACACAGAATCAAGTAGTGTCGACACTAGACCCAGCTCCCAGAGAACCCAGTCAACAGGTCTGTACAGGGTGTCGACACAGGATCAAGTAGTGTCGACACAGGATCAACTAGTGTCAACACAGGATCAAGTAGTGTCGACAAAGGATCAAGTAGTGTCAACACAGAATCAAGTAGTGTCGACACAGGGTCAAGTAGTGTCGACCTAGGATCAAGTAGGTGTCGACACAGGATCAAGTGTGTCGACACAGGATCAAGTAGTGTTAAACACAGAATCAAGTAGTGTCGTCACAGGGTCAAGTAGTGTCGAAACAGGTTCAAGTAGTGTCGACATAGAGACCCTTCCCAGAAATCTTTTGTGCCAATTTGGGACAGTGTGTCGACACACCTCATGGGCAGTTCGAACACTCCGAGAACTTTTCCACCATTAGTCACATCTGGACACGTGGACTCTAGGGATCTGTGAATCGGCCTTGGATCATGTGCACGCACCTAGGGTACTTTTGGCCATGTTGGGCTACACATTTCCCCAATCCTTGTACTCCAAAGGGTATCCCACGAAAAGATCAATTAGAAATCTCCAGAAATATATGAAGAACATAAAAGTCATGTGTAACCCGAAAACACATCTCATGCAGCGATTTACTTACCACACTTATAGCTCTCTTATGAAAGACATTTAGACAAAACATTAAACATAAAGGAAGACCATAACGACTAGTGGAAGAATGTTTATGTTGGGACCTGACCTAATTCAGTCTTGACTCTCATGAAAAATAGGACGAACATAAAGCTAAGTACAGCCCGAAATCGCAGCATCATGCAGCGACTCTCTAACTTGCTTATAACTCTCTACTAAAGACTTTAGACAAAAACATCCAACATAAAGATGATCGTGACTACAAGTATAAGAACTTTGATGTTGGGTATTTAGTCTAATTCGGTCTTGAATCACATGCATGATAAGAAGAACAGAAAAGACCTAACTGTGCGCGACTTAGGAAAACTACTAATACACAATGTATACTCAATGAAAATTAGTCAAATCAAGTGCAAATGAAACTAGACTAGAAGATCTATATGATGGTGTTGGTTTTCTTTACTCTTGGCCCGAGAACACCTACCTTTATGAAGATCTAAGACCAGTCGACATTCTGGAGCAGCAGAGGATGAAGAGGGATGAAACTCCGGTTCCCAGCCTTTCTCCTCCTCCTCTGAAGCCCTAGCTGCCTCCAAACGACCCCAACTCGTTGACAAACCTTCCTCAAGAGTTTAGTGATGAGTTCTTATAGATTTAGGGTGTATTTACATGTCCTAATGGGACTAGGAAAGGGGGCTGCGAATTCTGCTTTCTACTTTCCAAAATCTGGGATTTTCTCACCCAAAGGAGGTAGCTACACCATGGGAAGGTGTCATACAGGGTTGGCCACGATTGGGGTTGCCAGCATGGCCTTACCACTAATTTTAACCCTAATTTTCCCTCCCTAATCCCTGCATAATTACATACATGAATTTCTGGGTATTTTCTTCTCCAAATTTTATCTTTGGGCCAAATGTGCTTCATGGCCCAATCTTGTTAATGGGTCATTAATACATGTGTTAGAAGTCTCTCCAATATGTTTATTTAATTTATGGTTGGGTTATTTTTCCGTGTTAACAATTTTTCGACTTAGTTTCCTAATTCGGTTGACTTGGTCACGTGTGACGTACACTCGACCAATGATTTTTGTTGCACGAATTCCTTCGTGGACACTTAGGGACAATATTTGGGGTTGATTTATATATATATTTTTACGGATTTTCCGATGTGTTTTCTCTCGTACGATAATAGTACGTAAGTTTTATCATTTTGATAATTGCAGAATTTATTTATTCCCCTTTATTTCTAAAATTTTAAATCACTAAATTTCTGGGGTGTTACATTCCTCACATATCATGAACATGCCTGGTGGAAGGTTGTACGGTGTTAAAAATACTGGCCAACATGAGTAAGATGCCACCGTGCCTCCGAATGGATTCAAGCATCCGTGCATAAACCCAGCCACACATTGTGTGGATCCCTTGAGAAGGAAGGATGAGTACGGCTAAAATGAGCCCAACTTTCACCATCGGCAGGATGACTAATTTCACCATCATCATGATGGACTCTTTCTACATGCCAAGTCATATGTCCAGCTGTCTTTGGGGACATGAACAACCGCTACAATCTGTGTGTGATAGAAAATTACTATTGCGATTATATGGAACATCCTTCTGCTTGACTTGTCTCCTCTCCTAGGCTTGAATCTATCATGCTTACAGATACAACATGATGTCTTATCTGCGTCATCCTTGTAGTACAACATACATGTTAGGACATGCGTCAATTTCACAAATCTAAGCCCCAGATCATTCACCATCTTCTTCGCATGGTAAAAAATCATCGGAAACCTCTCTGATTGAGGAAGCATGCTCTTGACGAGTAAGAGAAGTCGATCAAAAAACTCTCGCTCATATGAAATTCAGACTTCAAATTCAGTAGCTGCGACACTGCAGACAACGTGTATGCTTCTCACAACCATCCCTAATGGCTCATCAACATCTCGAAGTAACTGATAAAATCTATGAGTTGTATTATTCGGCACTTCTTCATTTATTGGTCATCGTGAATATTGAACTCTCAACCAGCAACATCAACAACCATGTCTACGTAAGTACTTGTGGAGGCAAAGTTGGCCGCTTCATACGACTGGATATTAAACTCACAATGAGACGACCATTACTTATAATGGGCAAAATAATCCTCTTGTATACAAATGATGCTGCACATCCCATGTCAATATCCACTTTCTATTCTTACAAGCCGAACAGGACATTGTATGTTACCCATAGGATCAAATGCTACTGATGAATTCTTCAATGCAAACCGAATGAAACTGTCAACTCCGTCTTTAAACTCCTCTGTCACAACTCCATTAACTATTCCACGATACATCATGACTGATTCTCATACGACATTTTTCCTACACAGATTAAATGTCATTTGTATAACAACTAAAAGAGTCACCATAAAATCTCTCGTGGCCATTTGTTGAGTTAAAATCTGACCCACCATCACATCGTTCGAGTAAGTCAAAATGAATAGGTAGAACATATTAATTATATTATCACTTTTACCCATCCATGAATATTTGATCACACTCAGATGGTCATTTACTATATGTTTGTACATTTTGCTAAAATTTTGGTAGCATCTCCCACACCTCTCTGATATACCAAAAATATTTATTGATTAAGAAATTTCTTAAACACTTATTTCTAGGTGGTTAAGAAAATATTCAAAATCAATAAAGGTATACCAGAGGAGTGAGAAGATGCAACATAAATCTTCAACAAACTGTACAAACACATATAGTAAATAACCACCTAACTATGATCAAACATTCACAGACTGTCCAAAACAGGACAATTCAAGACTTTGAGTTAGATGTACGTTCTCATCATTGAAATGAGATCGTGCACACCAATCCCAAAGTTGAATGGGATGTTTATTGACAAAGGCTCAACACGCTCTCGTGAGGTGTGTGCAATGATAAAGCTATTGTAAGGCCCTCGAATTTGCCCTCTATTTAGTTGTTTGGTTGTATAGTGTTTAGATGCATTGTCTGTATGGTTATGTGTATAAATATATATGTATATATTCCTAAATATATATAAGTAAATAAGGTTGTGCATGTATATATGATTGTTTAATTATGTACATATGGTGTTTATGTAATGCATTATACAATATATACATGTATGTACCTACTGTAAGCTTAATATTCTGAAATTTCTGTGTTCTGGCCGAAAGGCAAGTTGGCGTCAACATGAGTGGATGCTTAGACTTTAGTTAGCGTCCAGATCGATGGACGTTAACCAATTTTTGGCGGCCAAGGATGTGGACGTCTACTTTCTAGATCTGATGCGATCTCAAATCTGGAAACGCCCGCGGTTTCTTCGCCTCTTGATTAGGAAACAGTTCCCCAACGGTAGGATGCCCTACCTAAATGCGTACCCAACTCCCCTTGGTGCATAAAACACCTTCCTTCGGCCTGATTGAGTCCCTTTGGCTCTTGAGAAAACCCTAGCTCTTCTGTGCAAAAACTGAGACTTTGAACCCTTGATCTGGCGATTGGAGGCTTCTTCGGCGTTCTACATGACTGCGAGGAAGTCTGATCATAGAGGAAGGCTTCCCCGACGAGTGTACCATCTGCTTCATCACAAGACCGGTTCGGGAAAGGATTTGAGGGCTTCTTGGCATTGGCCGAGGAGAGCATCATCGACAAATAACTCCCTTTAACAATTTTTTCTAGAGGCAAGTAACCATTAGACATCGTCGATACCATGTCTAGTAGGTCCTAATTATAGATTTATATAGCGTCCTGGAACGTCCATTCACCATTGTTTGTACGTTCGGTCTATGTTGCACAGACAAGAACATAATGGCAGCATTTGATGCCATTAATATCCGTGGTTGGTGGCCACTTTTGGAGCCGTTAACACCTGTTGGCAGCCAACTGTGTGCCGCCAAGTTCTACAGGTTTAACAAATTTCATGTTGTGATCTTTGCGACCTAATTTTCGGATTTCTGAAGATGAGTATATGCTGTAAAATTTATGTATGGTCAATACATCCCATAGAACATGAAATGTGATTAGGTTAAATTTTGGTGCATGGTACTAATTCTTGAAATTTCTGATGTGGTATATTTAGTATGAATTGGCCATGTAAATTCTTGTTTAATTAGATCCATGGTTAAATTAGGGTCTCAGAATTTTATGCAACTATATGATGACTGTTTTGAGGTATTAGCACTGTTGGATGTAGCTGTAACCATAGAGACCTGTTTAACTGAAATTGATAATAATTTTGCTGAAAATTTGTTTCAATTATCAAATTAGTGTACAGAACTGAAAATTATGGAAAAATTGAACATGTGCTTATTTACTGTTGGAACTTATGATAAAAATTCGGAGTTTGACGAATAGTAGGTACTGTTATGGGATATATGATAGGAAAAGACCATGTTAATCATGTAAATGTAAATTGTGTGCATTGCAGTCATTAGCAGCATAATTAGGGTTGATTTATGATCTGATATCCCCTGTAAAGTAGTATAATTTTAGGAAAACTGAGGCATTTGCAATTGTGTGAAAATGAATATAGTTGAGTTAAACGGTACACAACAATGCGTAAATAATATGAATTATGTAAAATTGTGCCGTGTGTGACACTGCTACCATAGAGGGTTGTGGAACTATACCATAATAAAGTCCTACGGGAAGGTTCATAGTGTGTGAAATCCTATGGGCAATTAGAATGAAATATTGGAGGTGGACAAGTACCACTGGATAGGGTGGAGAGTGCTTCTCCCAGTTCTGCACAGTTAACCAAGATCTATCACTGTGTTGCCTAGGTGATAGGTATGTGAATGTGTTATGTGTGTCCTTCTAGTGGTGGTTTGGACTATGTGTCACGACAACTAAATGTGTAATGTGAACATATGTTCATGTGAACTTGTGAAATGTGAAAGGTGTAATTGAGCGTGTGAAAGTGTCAAGTGATTATGCTACCATGTGAATAATGTGTAATGCATGTCAAAACAGCAAGCTAAGTATGATTGCAAATGTGATAAATGCATGAAAGAATGTCTAGATTCCATACTAAATGTGTTATTCAATTAGTACTTAGTTTCATGCTAAATTTGTATATAAATGCCAATCAACTTGAGTCTGTTTTAACATTCAATTCATGCTTGATAAAATGTGGCATCATGTATGATTGTGAATTTATTTTCATTAAAACAGCAAGTTAAGTGTAAACGAATGTGAAATGAGCATGTAAAAATTGATTAGAATCCATGCTAGATTGCTAATCACATTGTACTTAAATCCATGTTCTAGATTAGTAGAATTGTGCTATGAAATGGGTAATATTGAATTGTTAAATCATGTGCATGTTATACATCGAGAGCATGTGTAGGAATGTAACTATATTGAATTATGTTATAAGCATGCAACATGAATTCCTTCTTACGTTTAAAAGTCAGCATGTGCATATGATGTGTGTATGAATGTTGTGCATGGATTACTTACTGAGTCTATTTAGACTCACTCTGCTTCGGGGTACAGGTGTAGCATGTGACTCTACTTCCCTGGAGGAGATCGTTAGGAGCGACTCCGAGCGAGAGTAGTAGATTGTAGTGGAGATATCGATATTGTACTTCCATTTTCATAGTATGTAATTGGAGACTTAGTTATTGTAAATGAACAATGTAATTTGATTTAGAATTCCAATTTTGTGGACTTTAGTTTTCTTTATTTGCTATATGGACTGTGGATGATGGAATAAGAATGTAGTTAGTTCTTTTATTTACGCTATTCTATATCTATATTTGGTACATCTCAGCCTATTGTTAGTGTTGGGTCAATGTCCCATTGTAGCGACGTTCATTATACTGACGTGGATTGGTGTAACGTACAGGTATAAGGAGGGTCGTTACAGAGATTGGTATCAGGGACAACAGGCTGAGATTGTACATGAATATGCCATCATCTTCATTATATGCTAAGTCTTTATAGAATTGTCCACATGTGTAGAAATGATTAGAATGAATGAAAGATAGATAGAAAATGGTTAGGAACTAAATAACTTAATTTTATTATTGATTAAATTGTCTTGCAGAATATGGCTTCTCGTGGCAGGCGTGGTGCCCATGCTAGACAGAAGGCCTAGGCGTAAGGAGAGGATGAGCAGCAGGCCCCAGCCCTACAGGGACCTACTGTACTTCCTCCACCACCACCAGTTGATTATGGAGTATTCATGCAAGGCCTAGTGCAGGCAGTGCAGACACAAGCCCATACTCAGGCTGCACTCCAGGCTCAGCTGGAGGCTCAGGTTAGCAATGTTGGATAGAAGTAGTCTATTTCTTTTAAACATATGATTGTTACATTGCTATTGTGTTATATATGTGAATTGTATTGTTTGTTGTAGCAGGCTCAGGCTCCAGCTCTGTTTCCTCAGGGGCATGATCATGGTGGTCCTTCCATCATGGAGCGGTTCAAGAGGATGGCTCCACCCTCTTTTAAGGGGGAGAGTGATCACTGCTTGCGGAGAGCTAGATGAGGGAGATCGAGAAGATCTTCTAGGCTATTAGGTTGCTGAGGATGACAAGGTCAGCTTGGCCACCTATATGCTATGTGTTTGTTGCTTAAGCATTTAATTAAATTAAGTTAGATTAGTGCTTATGAAGAATGTTTGCAGGAGAGAGCCAATGTGTGGTGGTTCTCGTTACTGCATACTCGATTCAAGGACGGTGTTGTCGAGGTTGCTTGGGACGAGTTCGTGAGGCTCTTTCGGCCAAGTTCATTCCTGAGCATATCCAGGACTAGATAGAGCAAGAGTTCCTCACTTTGACACAGGGCTCCATGACTATACTCGATACGAGGCCAGGTTTGCTGAGTTATCAAAGTATGCACATCACATAGTGGCTGATGAGCGCAGGAAGGCAAGAAGTTGTGATGGGCCTTAAGCCATCACTGAGGACGAGGTTGGTGGCATTTCACCATCGTACCCTCGATGAGGCTCTCAGCACGGTTGCCGACAGGAGAGCGAGATGGAGCAATACCTTAAGGAGAAGAAGGCTTCGCAGAAGAGGCCTGCACCTCCATTCCAGTGGCAGGATAGAAAGAAGGCGGTGTATCAGTCACCGCAGCGCCCCGTGGTAGCGGGCAGTCAGCAGGTAGCTTCTCAGCATTCCCCCGATAATAGCCTAGTGGCAAGAAGGAGTGTCCTCATTGTGGAAGGGCACATGGTGGTACGGAGGAGTACTGAAGATGGCAGGAAAGTTCCTCAAGTGTGGGAGCAGCGAGCACCAGATTCGGGACTGCCCCAGACATCAGTAGGACCTCAACGAGCAGCACCAGCTCTAGCAGCGGGCAGCAGTAGCAGCACCAACTACAGGATGACCAGGAAGGCCTCGAGCCCAAGCTCAAGTGTTCGCGTTATCTCATGACGATGCCGAGCAGGCAGAGCATGTCAGGTTTTGTTTGATACAGGTGCCACTCATTCATTCATTTCCGAGCGGTTTGCTATGCAGTTAGATTTAGAGTTAGGATTAAGTCTGAGGAATTAGAAGTTTCATTGTCTGTGCACACACCTGGGGATACAGTATCAACTAGGAAGTGTATTCTATCTTTACTTGTGTGCATTAAGGATAGGGTTTAGATGTGTGCTTATTTTGCTAAAGATGAAGGACTATGATGAATTCTTGGTCTAGATTGGCTAGAGGAGCACTATGCATTAGTAGATTGTCGTGGAAGAAGATCATTTTCCGTATTCCTGGTGAGGATGAGTTTTCAATCCTTTGCCAAGGAACTTAGCGGGGAAGTTTGTCATCTCCGCCATGAGGGCGATGAGGATGATTAGCAAGGGTTGTGGCGCTTTTCTCGCCAGTGTGGTATTAGTACCAAAAGCTGATCAGTCACCTACCTTGAGGAGATTGATGTAGTGCAGGAATTTCTAGACGTATTTCCTAATGATTTTTTTGGATTTCCACCGGTTAGAGAGATAGAGTGTCCCTAGAGTTGCATCGGGCACCTCTCTTATCTCGAAGCTCCGTATCGGATGGCACCTGCGGAGTTAGCCGAGCTAAGGAAGCAGTTACAAGATTTGCTGGACAAGGGATTTATTCGCCCTAGTGTTTCTCCATGGGGCGCACCTGTCTTTTCGTAAAGAAGAAGGATGGGTCACTTAGGTTATGCATTGATTATAGAAAGTACACCAAGTGACTGTGAAGACAGGTATCCTTACACGGATCGATGATCTATTGACTAGTTGCAAAATAC
>JACBKR010004082.1:0-25775 GCA_014218235.1 Colocasia esculenta | reverse complement strand
GATGGGCTTTGTAAGTGGGCCTTGAAGTCTTCATGGGTGGGTCAAATGGATGGACCATTTCTCATGCTCTTTAGGTGGTGGAATTGGGCCGGCCTGATGGGCCCACTAGCATTTTTTAGGTGTCCACAGTACATATATATATGTATTAGATATATAGTCTCTCTGTAAATAATTAAGAGAGATATATAGAGATAGATAAAGAGAGAGATGATTAAATATTTCATTATCTATAAGAAAATATGATCAAATACGTATTTATGAAGAGTGTCAACAAATCCCCGTGATAAACAATTTAGAGAAATGTTAGTTATTCGGACGGCCGAATAACTAGTCGACATGGAAGCATCGTGCGGCCGATTTGATTGGTCGGCTGCGACGTGGGACCCATAAACGGTGATGTGGGACCCATGCGACTGACTATCAGATCGACTGCGCAATACTTTCAAGTCATTCGAATTATCTGACCATCTAAATAACTAGCATTTCTCAACGACTTAAACAAGTCATCGAACTTAATTAGGCTCCGGAAGCTCCCATATCCTCCGCTCGATATCTGTAGACGCCAATAATATTGCTACAACTCTGCAATCATGGACTCCAACGTGTCTCATCTTCTTCTCTGGTGCTAAACCCAGTAAAGCTTCTGATGTTGGGTCTCTTTCAATAATCCTTCTGACAGAGAAGCGATATCTTGTAGCTACACAGACGTATTTGGGGGCTTTTAATGCCTCTCATTACTTCCCCCTCCACGACTGCACAGGCACCAGCGCGCATATATAAATGCATAAAAAATCTAAAACAAATTATCACTTGGAATTAATTATGTGATCGAATAACCTTTTAATCATCTGTTTGTGTTAGTTTAAAAAAAAAACAACAATTGGTATATAGTCTTTCCTTTGATTTGGATGCATAACAAAACCTCTTATATATATATATATAATCACCACAAAAGAATGCGAGATTATCGACGGATTTTTCCGACGGATAATTTTTTCGTCGGTAATTTCGACGGATATTCCGACTACAGATATCCGTCGAAATTTCCGACGGAAATATTTCCATCGGAAGTTCCGTCGGTAAAACGCCTTTACCCCCTCCCGCGAAACCTCTCTCTCTCGCGCTCTCTCCTCTCTCTCCTCTCTCTCTCTCTCTTCTCTCTCTCCTCTCTCTCTCTCTCTCTCTCTCTCTCTCTCTCTCTCTCTCTCTCTCTCTCTCTCTCTCTCTCTCTCTCTCTCGCCGGTCGCCTGTGCCCCTCGTCGCCGGTCGCCTGCGCCCCTCGCCGTCGCTCGCCGCCGCCGCTGCCCCGCTTGCCGCCACTACTAGAAAAAGCGGCTTTAACGACAGATATTTCCGACGGAATTGTCCATCGGAATATCTGTCGGAAATACAGATTTCCGACCGATTCTGACCGATTACGACGCAATAATCGGAGTTCCCGACCGATTTCCGATTGAAATCTTTTCCGTCGGAATTTCTGACCACACTATTTCCGACGGCTATTTCCGACAAGTTTCTGACGGATTCCAACGGAAAAGAGTTTCCGACGGATTACCGACGAATTTTCGACGGAAAGCATCCGTCAGAACGTTGCATTTTCTTGTGATGCGACCCGGTACGTGGAATCCCCTCTCCTCACCCCCGCCACACCCCCCCCCCCCCTCCCCTTCCCACCCCCAACCCGGCCCCCTCCCCTTCCCACCCCCCCCCCCCACCCGAGCCCCCTCCCCCTGCACGCGGCCCGCCTCCCCTTCCATACCCCTACCTGGCCGCCCTCCCTTCCTACCCCCCCACCCTGCCGGCCCCCCTCCCCCTGTTGGCGAGCCCCTCCCCTTCCCACCCCACCCACCCGGCCGGCCCCCCCTCCCCCTGTTGGCGAGCCCCTCCCCTTCCCACCCCCCCACTGCCCCCCCTCCCCCTGCTGGGCCCCCCTCCCCCTGCTACACCCCCTCCCCTTCCCACCCCCCCCCCAGCCCCCCTCCCACTGTTGGCAACCCCCTCCCCTTCCCACCCCCCACCCGGCCCCCCTCCCCCTGCTAAACCCCTCCCCTTCCCAACCCCCCACCCGGCCCCCCTCCCTCTAAAATTAGTCATCTTAGAGTTCTAAGAGTCTCCTCTTTTGGGTCAGAAGTTCTAATTTTTGCCATTAGTCTCTTATTTTAGATTTAATTTCTTTGTGATGGTCTTCATACTTGACCTATGCCAACAAATTTGTATATGACTTTGCCTCTTATTTACAACTTCTTCATTAATAAATTAGTCGGATTAGATCTGTTGATTAAAAAAGGGGATATCTGATCACTAAGAGGAGGAATGAGACCTTATTTGCAAGTACTGCTTGGTTATGAGTCTCATGTGCCACCAAAGGTAGCTAGCATTTAATGGGGATCTAATAGTCAGTCTTTTTTTACATTAGGATTATGAGGTCAAACATTCAAATCTCACAAAAAATAGCTAGGTTTAAGAGGAATTTATAAAGGATGATAAATATACTAGATTTCTTTTAAAAGGGTTGTGGCAGTAAAAATAAGAGAAGAATATATACATATATAATGGGGTGTTTGGGAACACTTAAAAAAAAGTTATTTTTACCTAAAAATTTATGTTGTGTCAATTTGTTTTTAAATTTAAGATTATAATAATTATGGTTATCTGTTTGGTAAAAGTATCGAAATTTTAAATTTTATTGTTGACCTGTTTGGTGGTTCTGGCCAGGGGGGCCGGGGGGGGGGGGGGGGGGGGGGGTCGCGGGGGGTCCTGCAGGAGGAGGTTCGCAGGGGGGAGGGGGGGTAGGCTTCCGGCCGGCGAGGGGGGGGGGTTTGAGGGCGGAGGGTTCTGGCTGACGGGAGGGGGGGTGAGGGCGCAGGGGGTTGGGGGGGCTCGCAGGGTGGCGGGGGGGGGGGCTTCTGCTCCGGCGGGGGGATGGGGGCGCGGGGTGGGTTGGGGGGTGGTGGGGGTTCCGGCCGGTGGGATGGGGGGTGAGGGCGCAGGGGGGGCTCGCAGGGTGGCGGGAGGGGGGGCGCAGGGGGTTGGGGGTTCTGGCTGGTGGGTTGGGGGGTGAGGGCGCAGGGGGGTGGGGGGGGCTCACAGGGCGACGGGAGGGGGGGTGAGGGTTGCAGGGGGGTGGGGGGGGTCACAGGGCGACGGAAGGGGGGGGTGAGGGCGCAGGGGGGTGGGGGGCTTCTGCCTGGCGGGGGGGAGGGGGGAGCAGGGCTGGGGGTGGGGGGCGGGGTCACCGGGGCTGGGGGGAAGGCAGGGGGCGGGGATTGGGGCGGTGGGGGCGCCGGTGGCGGTTCGTTCTGGGGGGGCGGGTGGGGGTTCTGGGGGGGGGGAGAGGAGGAGCAGCGGGGGAGGGGGGGGTGAGGGCACAGGGGGGTTGGGGGGGGGGATTCCGGCCGGGGGGGGGGGGGGGGGATCCGGCAAGGGGAGGGGGGTTTCCGGGCAGGGGGAGGGGCGGGGGGAGTCTGGGAAAGGAAGGAGAGAGCACGCCACAGTGTATTTTTTTTAAAAAACTGGTCATCACTTATTTTATTTTGAGAGAGATTTACATAGGATAAAATTTTCACTTTAAAAAAAAAATTTGCTTACCAAACAGGTTATGATGTCTCTTCTTCTTCTTTTTTAAATTTAAGAGAAAAAACTGTTAAAAAACTGCAACCAAACACCCTATAAGAGGAGAAAATTAAGTTCTTCTCCTTGTGCCCTCAATATGAAGTTAAAAGGCACAAGTTATTTTACTTTTGTATATTATAAATATCCATTCCTAACTCATTTCTTCCATTTATCAATTGTTAGAAACTATCCTCGTGAGATGAAGTTGGAGGTTTCATAGTCATTCTCATTATCGAGAGTTGCTCGCACGCTAGCCGTTAATATCCGTCCGCAGGCACAATCGAACACATATGGGTGCCCCTCATATGCACCCGGTGGCCTGTTTGTAGGACAGTGATCAAACGGTTGATATTTCTCTTTTCTTTCTCAGTAGAATATGATATTAGAGTGCGTACTTGAGAGATGGAAGCCATCTCCTATACGTACAGTGAGAAGGGACCAATCTAAATCCTAATAGGCCAGTTTAATGGGTTAGGCTCAACGAGTGATATTCCATATGGCGGGAGTAGTGAATATCATGTTTATGATGATGTGGCCTATAGCACAACACGAGTGGACCACTTAATTATTTATATAAAAACCACATATAAACTCATTTTAGATTAACAAAAAGGTAAAATCGGCAACGTACAGGCCGCCCGATGAAGATGAAAATCTCGTCGTCTGTTGGACTTTAAGCATTTGTCTTTGTTGTTATGCCGATTTTATAAAAACAAATGTTATCGGTATGACAACAAAGAGTTGGAAGAAAAAGTAGAAGAGTGACGATTAGGTAAATACCGTAGAATTGCTCTATGCCACGGATGCAACTAAAAATGTATTGTCACCTACTGAAAATTAAAGGTTGATTCAAGTATTAGATCCATACTTAGATGTATTAATGTAGAGAGAGAGAGAGAAGATTCATTTCAACGGATGGTACTAAAAAATGTATTAGCATCTACTAAAAATTATTTGATTCACTAGTAGAAAACAGGTATTGGGGACGGTTGAGAACCGGGGGGAGGGGGGTGGGCTTACCTGATTTACATGCAATCTTCGAGGTGTGTAGATTTGAGATTTTCCGGTCAAGTGGGGTAAGCGCAATACGAGTATACGAAAAGTAGGAGCTGCCAAGTCCTGATCTTGGAGTTCACAAACACCAAGTCCTGAGCCCACAGTAACTTTGCAGACGTCCAGAACTAGAGCTGCAGCATGTTAGTGGAAAAGTGGTGCAACCTAAAGCTGCATATGTGCTTGGGGCCAGACATTTAAGGAAGTGTTGCAATGGTTGAAGCAATTGAGATTTTCGGATGGATATGTCTCGAATATTGCCCGTTGTGTAAATGTCAACGAGGGAAAAATATACGGAATGAAGAGTCATGACTGCCATGTTTTCATGCAAAGAAAGACTGAGCCACTTGCTTTCGTGAGTTGTTGCCAAAGCAAATATGGGGAGCAATGACTGAGCTGAGTCAATTCTTCAAGATTTTATCTGCATCAGAACTCAGACTTCATGACTTGCAAAATATGGAGCAAAATATAATACAGACAGTCTGCAAATTAGAGAGATATTCCTCCAGCATTCTTTGATTCAATGGAGCACCTGATTCATCCATTTGCCATATGAGGCTAGGGTCGGAGGACCAGTACAATTTCGATGGATGTAATCCGTTTAAGAGGTATATTTCTATATCTCAATTATTCGCATTACGACGATCTTTTATATTCATATATATGCATTTGAATTATTGTCGTAGGTGCATGCATGATCTTAAGATGAAAGTCCGCAATAAAGCACAAGTTGAGGGCTCCATTACCCAGGCGTACCTCATTGAGGAGATATCAACTTCTGTTCGATGTACTTTGACACGGAAATACGAACCCGATGCACTCAACCTCCACGTAATGATGATGGTGGAGATTCTAATGTGTCGGACCGACTCTCTGTATTCAAGGTCCGGACGGGCGTTCGGATATTCTTCTACTCGCGCACTGGAAGACAGAGAGTTGGTAGCTGCGGAGATCTACATCTTCATGAATTGCGCAGAACTAGACCCTACATTGAGTAAGCTCTCAAACACTTATGATGTACATCATTTGATTGCAATGCTGCAGAACTGAAAAGGTTGTGTGACATTTACATTGCAGAGAGTTTGACTCGGTCATACTGCAATGAAATCCACGTCTAACTGACGTGCAGGTTGAAAAGGAACGGGAGAAGTCTTTTCCTACTTGGTTAAGATCTCGAGTATGTATCTAAATATTTTGAAACATAAGTATTATGTTTTATGCATACTTAGTTGTTGTAATTTGTCAATGTCTGTCTTTTTTTGATAATAGGTTGAACAAGGTTTTATACCGATTCAAGAGTACAAGAGATCAGTTATGGCCCCTCGAAGATTGTACGTGTCTATCCAAGCTACATTGTGAATGGATACAGATTTCACACGAGAGATTATGGACGGAATAAGTCTACGATGATATAGCGGCGTATGTGTGAAGGGAAGTGCCTACAATGAAAATGAAATAGACTATTATGCATTCTCGAAGAAGTCATTGAACTGCAATTTTTGGGACAAGACAACAATGTATTTCTCTTCAAGTGTCATTGGTTTGATCCGACATCTATTCGTCATGACACAAACATATGGAATTGTCGATGTCAAGCATAAGTCCAAGTTGAGTACATATGAGCCATTCATTCTGGCGGCACAAGCCCAACAAAATTTATTCAAATTATTCATCCCTCAAATTAAGAGATTGGTGGGCTGCATGTAGAGTGAAATCAAGGCTATTCCCTGAGTATGAGCTTCTCCCGGCTGATGATGAGCTCGAAGGTGTTAATGACAATTTTTTCCAATCAGATCGGAGTGACACACGAGAGTTGGCAGCTTCTACGCAGTCAGTGTTCATGATATAAATGAAACAATTTGCTTACATAAGGGTAACGAACAGGAAGAAGTTGACACGAGACCTTGAGCGGAGGGTGGAGTCTGATGTGGAGGAAGACTCCCAGGATGATGAGGATGAATTCGAGGATGATGACGAAGATGATGCTGAATTAAACATGTCTTCAGCATCTGATGATGAATATAGATAATATACCCTATATTTAGTAAGAACTTCCTATTGTTGCTAATTATATGTTCATATTAAATTGCTATTCAAATTTGAGTGTTGATGACATGTTATATCTTTATTTATCTCAATAGAGATATGGTATGTGGAGGACAGAGTCGGACGGTTCCACGTCCGTTGGCCGAGGGTCTGCGACCCCATCCACAACAGGTATATGTATATGTAAACACAAAACTCTATATATTATTGTTTATATTAAATTCACGAGATCTAACGTACATATAATTTCTCAGGGTCTGCCTCCCCGTCCGTGCCGGTCGTCCCAGCGACAGGTATATACATATGTACACAAAGAACCAGATGGATATCATTGTCATATTAAATTCACGAGATCTAACGTACATACAATTTTGCAGGGAATGCCTCCCCGTCCACGCCAGTCGTCCATGTGAAAGGTATACGTATATATTGTTGTTCAATTAAATTCATTTTTCTAATGTGTATATAATTTTGCAGAGACCCCCCGCGAGCACGCGAGCAGTGCCACCTTCCCTTCTTCTCACCACCAGGTACATGTATGTTTCCATAGTTAGTATGTTTGTTTCTTGTAATGTATACAATAATAGGTACTAAATTATTTTCAACAGAGGTGGAGAGCCAGCATCCAGTAGCTGAGGAGGGGCCTCAGCTACCGGGACGGCAGCCATGCTGGATCTCAGGGTAAAGTTGATCACTTCAAAGTTACTGTATTTGTTATTTATGTTATACATTTCATGTACACAATTAATGTGCAATTGCAGGGGGAAAATAGATCCCGGTTCTGCTTCCGTTATATTACGACGCTGGTCCACGCACATATTCCAGGACCAATGGATGCATGGAGAGAGTTCCGGTGCCCATCTGGGATTTGTTATTTGACATGTTCACGGTATTTTTAATGTTTACATGAGTTGAAATTATTTATTTAATTACTATCTCTGTTAGTGCAGAAAGTTGAGTAATTTATTTCTTTACAGCGGAGGTTTGCGTTCACGAGACCCGAGGATCTCCCTGGAGCTCGCGCCGTCTGGGAGTCTACTGCCCAGACTAATTTAAGAAAGTCTATGTGGGAGGCCCGGGACAAGGCAATGAAGACCACAGGCAACCGGGATCCTATGGCTTGGCTAGATTACGGCCCTGTTTGGCTGAGGAGGGACTATTGGAGTCCTTTATGAGTGTTGGGCTGCTGGACCATGGCAGCAGCGGTCACAGGCGGCAATATGCAACCGATCAACTCATCCGGAGAAGAATGTGCATACTAGTGGGTCCGTATCTTATGCGACCCATAGTCAAAAATTGGTAAGCATATTATTGTTCAATTGCTTAATACATTGATTATTATTGTGAAACTAACTAATTTTTTGAATTGTAAGCATCACGAGTTCGAGCGTGCCCCTACATTTTGCGAGTTATTTGATCGGACTCATAAGCAGAAGGGGACGGATGACTATGTTAGCGAGAGTGCCCGTACGATCGCTGTAAGTCAAGCTATAAAATATGAATTCAATTAAGATATTCAAATAATTTATGAACAATAATTTAATTTTAATTTGTTCTGCAGGAGACCTATGACAGGACGAGGCGGAGCGCTATGCAGAGGGCACTCCCATCAGAGACTTGGATCCGGAGGCTTGGGTCGACGCAGCGAGAGGGCCGAGGAAGGGTCGAGGTACGGCTTGGGGGACAGCCTGGTACTCATCCAGTGTTGTCCTCATATGCGAGTTCGATCGCTTCTCCGGCATATGCGAGTTCATCTACTGCGGCCCCGTCAGTGGTGTAGAGGAGATTAGAGACTCATTCGGGGGAAGAGCTACGGGCACATCTACAGACACAGTAGGCAGAGCTACAGACGCAGTTCGGCGATATGGTTCAGCAGTTGATCTCAGCCATGCAGGGAGTACGCCCCACACAGCCAGCACCTCAGGTCAGTATTAGTATTAATTTCATATACTTTGGATGAGATGAAACCACTAAAGAATGACAACAGGGAAAAAAAAGAAATCTAAATTAATTAACCTAACATAAGTGTAAAGGGCGTTCAATTGACGGATCTTAAAAAAAACCTAAGTCTAAAGGGTCAAAACACACAACCGGGGGTCCAAAATCCCAAATAGGGATCGGATCGGCGTGCCGTTTTCTCCGACACGACGGGTGGGTTAAAGTGACGTGTGAGAACTGACGGAATCCAATTTGGATCTCGGATTGGGTTGGGCATTGAAATGACGGATCTAAAAAACAACCAAGTATATATAAAGGTCAAAACACACAACCCGGGGGTCCAAAATCCAAATAAGGATCGGATCGGCGTGCCATTTTCTCTGACACGACCGGATGGGTTAAAGTGACGTGTGGGAACTGACGGAATACAATTGGATCTCCGGATTGGGTGGGCATTGAAATGACGAATCTAAAAAACAGCTAAGTATATATAAAGGGCTAAAACCTACAACCCGGGGGTCCAAAATCCCAAATAGGGATCGGATCGGCGTGCCGTTTTCCGACACGACCGGGTGGGTTAAAGTGACGTGTGGGAACTGACGGAATCCAATTTGGATCTCGGATTGGGTTGGGCATTGAAATGACGGATCTAAAAAATAGCCAAGTATATATAAAGGGTCAAAACACACAACCGGGGGTCCAAAATCCCAAATAGGGATCGGATCGGCGTGCCGTTCTCCGACACGACCGGGTGGGTTAAAGTGACGTGTGGGAACTGACGGAATCCAATTTGGATCTCCGGATTGGGTTGGGCATGAAATGACGGATCTAAAAAACAGCCAAGTATATATAAAGGGTCAAAACACACAACCCGGGGGTCCAAAATCCCAAATAGGGATCGGATCGGCGTGCCGTTTTCTCCGACACGACCGGGTGGTTAAAGTGACGTGTGGGAACTGACGGAATCTAATTTGGATCTCCGGATTGGGTTGGACATTGAAATGACGGATCTAAAAAACAGTCAAGTATATATAAAGGACTAAAACCTACAACCCGGGGGTCCAAAATCCCAAATAGGGATCGGATCGGCGTGTCATTTTCTCCGACACGACCGGGTGGTTAAAGTGACGTGTGGGAACTGACGGAATCCAATTTAGATCTCCAGATTGGTTGGACATTGAAATGACGGATCTAAAAAATAGCCAAGTATATATTAAAGGGTCAAAACACACACCCGGGGGTCCAAAATCCCAAATAGGGATCGGATCGGCGTGCCGTTTTCTCCGACCGACCGGGTGGTTAAAGTGACGTGTGGGAACTGACGGAATCCAATTTGGATCTCCGGATTGGGTTGGGCATTGAAATGACAGATCTAAAAAACAGCAAGTATATATAAAGGCTAAAACCTACAACCCGGGGGTCCAAAATCCAAATAGGGATCGGATCGGCGTGTCGTTTTCTCCTCCGACACGACCGGGTGGTTAAAGTGACGTGTGGGAACTGACGGAATCCAATTTGGATTTTCAGATTGGGTTGGGCATTGAAATGACAGATCTAAAACACCCAAGAAACGATGGATCTAAAAATAGTATCTAATTAAACTTGAGAATATTGAAAATATATAATCTTTTAATTATTATTATGTTTCTCATATTAATTTTTTTAATATAGGATCCACCTCCGGCACCTGACGATGACGAGGCAGGGACAGCAGACGATCCAGCAGATCTGTCTTGATTTTTTATATTTATATTTTGTATGGTTTTATTTATTGTATTTTATGATTTATGTTGATCGTGAGTATTTGTGAAATTTATGAATATTGTAGCAGGTTTGAAAAATCTTTTTATTTGTCAATTTTAAAAAAAATATACTGCACATTCCGACGGATTTTCCGACGGATAAATGTCCGTCGGAAATTCTAAATTATCGACGGAAAAAATCGATCGGTAATTCCGTCTATAGTTCTGACGGCCTTTTTGACGGGTTTACTGATTTACCGACAAATGTCTGTCGGTAAATACTGACGGTATTTCTGACGGATTTGTCCGTCGGAGTTTTCCGACCGATTTCCGACGGAATTCTCTTCCGTCGGTAATTTCTGACCAACATTTCCGACGGACCATTTCCGACGAGCTTCGGACGGAAATCTGTCGGAAGGATTGTTCTGACGAATTCCGTCGGAAAATCCGCATTTTCTTGTAGCGAATAAAGCATTTCTAGGAGATGTTTCTATGGTCTTGGCACCAATCTCAAGCGATGTCAACGCCATCTTTTCCGTGCATGGTTTCATTGTTAAGCGCTCTTTATAGACGTGTCAGTGATTCCACTTAATTTCAAGCACATGCACGTCGTTAACATATATGTTTGTTGATAGTTGGACGTAAAAGTTTTAATTTAATGGGGTTATTGATAGTGCAACTATCAACTTATTTTTTTAATTTAGTAGAGTCACTCATAATAAAATTTAATATACATAATAGAGTTTTTAAAATTCAGTAAATCATGTGATCAGCTCACTGATTGCTAGCTTTTATGTTGCTAGATTGAGATGTATGATGGAAGTCACAAGCAATCTTTCAGAACCAGACGTAGGTGAGGGATTTGTTCATTTGTTCTTCCAATTGTCTCACCATGTAACGCCCCGACGCGGAATATCAGAGCGGGATTACAGTTATTAAATAGTACATAGCGAGAAATAATAACAGACCATTGCACAATTGGATAACACCAATTAAACTCCAATTTGATTAATAATCCAATAACCTCCATTACATTCACTAATAACTCATTAACTGACTAATACATCAACGTATCAGAGCCAGAACTAGGGCCCAGAGTACTTTATTCAAATCAACTAATACATGATGACTATCTGACTCACTAACTCATAACTATACTAACTGACAACTACTAGAAAGCCTTGGTTCTGGAAGGGATCACTCCTGAGCATCGTCCTCAGTCCCGTCTTCGTGAGTGTGGTCATCGTCATACTCGCCTGAAACACATTAAATAAAATGCAGGATAGCGAATAACGCTCAGTAGACTTAATATCTCATGTAAACAAGCAGCTTAAAGTGTTTAACCTTTTATCAAGCAGGATAACTAACAGGAACGAGAAAGTACGAGAACGATCAGGTATAGTCGTGCCAGTAAGTCCACAAGACAAGAATACCTTCATAGGTACAAGTACAAAAGATTTGGCCATTCAAGTTAACAAGTAATTGCACAGCAGTGCACAAGTCACGATAGCAAATAAATCAAGTAACATGCGTTTGGTCGATCATTTTATCAACCACAAGTCAAGTATCATGTACAGGAATGTTTGTGAATTGTCTTAGATTAATCTTGATAGTCATGCGTTTGGTGTATGCCATCACCGGATCATTAGACCCCCGCGAGTTATAGCCTTTCAGGTGCTCCTCCCAGGACCAGATCGGCCCCTTATTAGTTGCCTAGCATAGTCATGTTTGTTATCTTAGACAATCACAAAATGGCCAAGAGAGTACCAAGAATAGATGAGAGTAGTAGATGAACTAGACGAGAGTGTAGAGAGAACGTGAACAGATGAGAGTATCGAGATAGTAATGAGATAGGGACATTTCCGTAAAAAAGACGAAAACACGCGAGTAACGGTTGCACGGCACCAGGTCGGGTACCGGCAGTCAGGTAGAAGTCACAATCGCCCACTAGTCGTGCTATGAACACAGGCTAGATGGTCCAATGTGATTGCAAGATAGGAGAGAACACTAAGCCATGGATCGTACTGATCCCTAAGGTGTAACGGGTTTTAGGGTACAACCAGCTCGTTGACTAAGGACGCGCGCCAAAGTATTCCCAGTGGAGAGGTGGTCCAAGTCAAGAGAAAGTGTGTAAAAACGGGTCCGTCGTGCCTCGAGTGCTCGAAGGCCGAGGAAAACGTAACGGTAAATAAAATACGCGAGTCAAACGGAAACAATTGTATTTAACAAAATAAGGTATTTAGTCATTTATTTCGCTAATTTACTGAATACATTATTACATAATTTATCAAGGTTCAATGGCAATTTACAATGTTATGAGTGTGCAAGTGTAAAGAAATCTTGAGGATATGACAAGTCGTGCTCACGGCTTTTAAATTAACAAGAATTATTTAAATATTATTAAATAAAAATATTCAGGTCGATTATTAAGCTTAACAGTTCATGGTTTAACTTGTATAGGGTTATATGACAAATAAAACAGGGGTATATGCATAATATAAGTTCTGGCCGAAATTTAAAGAAGGCGACGGGGGTGCCAGTCGCGATCATGTCGCGACGGGGAGCATGGGCGCGTTAATCATAGTATCGCGACAGGGTATCCTGTCGCGATTCAGGTCGCGGATGCGGCTGGCGCGACAGGCGAACCGGCCGGCCTGGCCCGGTTCGAGTTTGGGAACGCGGCGGTGAGGCCCGTCGCGTTCAGGACGCGACGTGGAAGCCTACCGCGACACTCCTGTTATCGCGGCGTATCGCGCCGTCGCGATAACAGGGGCGGTCCAGTTTTTCCCCTTTTTCTCTGGGTAGACCCTTCTTGACACAGGGTCATTCTAAATTCAGTATAAAATCGCACGGTGATCCAAAAGCATGAAACCAGTTTTAAACGAAGTAACATGTATACTTATCAACATGCACGATTAATTTGAAATAGACAAGGTTTAGACATGCATTGATCAGTTACTTTTCGGTGACCTAAATAGGTGCAGTCAGGTCAATGAATTAATTAGAGATGTATACATGATGAAAAATTCTGAAACCATCGGCGTTTGAAAGCTAACATGTAGTAGTATTTATGATAATTTTATCATGTAATGATGTCAAGTTTGCACGAGGTTAAAAGGAAACAAGGAGGGTCGAGTACACAGGTCTGATAGATATTCAAAGATTAATTCTCCCTCAGGGCGTTTGAAAGATAATAAGATGAAGTATATCTGAGAATTTTATCAAGGCATGAGAGCAAGTACACGTTGGGGATTATAGAAATACAGATCTCAGTTCATGGTAACCTCAGGACTTCATGAATTAAATTCGCCCAAATAGTGAACGAAATGCCACGAAACCATAGGGCTTTTGAAGAGGTACATAACTCTACTTAGAGTAATTATTTCACGATTTTAGCTTGAGAGATTGCCTACATTTTTCGTGAAGTAAGAAAGCCCTAGTTTGAATGACAAAATAAGAGAACCCTTCTTGCTCCAAGCCTTCTCCTTCCTTGCTCCTTGGTCTTCAGCTCTTCTCCTCGTTCTCCAGGGTTCCAGCCACGAAATGCGTTGCTAGGATGATTTGAGGTGTTTAAGCTTGCTATTAGAGTCCATTCAACTCCCACTCTTCTCTCCTCCTTTAATTACGAAAATTCATATTAAATACCTATTTTTCACCATTTATCCTCCTAATGGATAGGGAGAGAGCAAATTTCGTGGTCAAGGTTAGGATATGGGTAGGACTCTTTTTTTAGGATATATATGGGTTATTTAACATTTATCTTAACCCTTTACTATTTATTTAATTAATTAGATACGAATTTAACTTATTTAAATCTCATCCTATGATGGGCTATCCCTATTTGGGCCATTCCATCGGGTTTGGGTTATTAGAGCAACCCATTAATACTTTAGCTTAATAGGTATTCCTTTAATTCCCTTTTGTTTCCATTTATTCACCCTTTATTCAATTTATCTCATTTATTTAAATAATAAAATCTTTATTTTATTTGGATTTTAAAAATCCAGGGTACTACACACCAGTCTTCTTTATTTGAATTTACCATGGTATGGAGATTCTGACAACTTGGTGAGACGGAGGTTTGATATGTTTGTTAGAGCATTTATTTAGAAAGAAAAACACAGTAAATATTGATATGGTCGATATATTTTTATTTAATTGATGAAAATAATAATAATAATAAGATTTGAGACAACATATAAAGATTTTGCCCTCTCTCTATCTGTAACGATTCCAAAAACTCGACCCTAAGCTTCGAAGATTCGATTTTCGACGTCACCACCTATGGATCTGAGGACTCAAAATAGTTGAACGATCAGTCTAACAAGATATGTAAAGAAAATAAATAACAACTACAACACTAGAAATGTACGAGCAAGTAAAAATAAACACAAGGTACTAGTACAAGTCTAGTATACGAGTCTCAAACATAATAGTACAAGTAAAAGGGAAAGACACGACCCTTAGGGGCATACCCCGAGGGTGAAGTACTAAGGCATAAAGGGGACACTGCTAAGGCCGACGTCGGCTACTACGGCCCCGTCTCTTCCTCCCACCCCACAATTTGCTACTACAGTGAAGTCTCACTTGGACAGAAAGGGAGTGAGCCTCACGAAGAAACCCGATAGAGAATTAAACGAATAACAACAATAATAATCTATTCTATGTAAGTAAAGTGTGGAAGGAAGGGCTACTACACGAACATCGTTCGAGAAATACTACACGGCCGAAAACCTCGTGTAAACAACTCACTGCAACTACCACATGGTTGTAAACACACACAAAGGAAGGTCCGTCTGGACAACAACACTAGTCACGAAAATCAACTACCACTAGTCAACCGGTCAAGATCGCCACTGGCGTCTTATCTTTGACCACACGTCTAGGCCTGCCGTCCTCCTATCTTAGTGAGGCCGTAGAACTCAAGAACCACAACAACTGTCATAGTTGGTTGGACTATGTACAGTCCCAAACTTGGCCCCTCTAAATGGTTTCGGTACCACGTAGAGTGAAGCAATGAGAAGGGACTAACTGGTCTACGCCAGAAGAACAATCCCAAGACCACCTCGGTGTCCCAAACCAACTACGAGAGCTCTGCAAATGACTCAACATTATTGTCCACACTGTTTTCCCCTTAGCTCAGAGACTCAAACTCGAGCACGCTCGTAACCTAGAGTACTCCTCCACAGGCTCACGAGGATGGGGGTCACGGGAAACGGTAACAACCCACACAATGGGACAAGCCAACAAGTGTCGAGCATCGGACAAACAGACTAGCGTAGTACCGTACTAGGAACAACACTGGTGCTACAGGAATAGAACTCGGCAGAAGCACAGCTCCGAGCGAAAGCAGTCGACTCTCTGTCTGAGAAGGCAACAGTCACCCTGTCACGATCACAGAGAACGTGATGCATGGGTGGTCGCAACTAGAAGGCGACAAGAAGTCCAGCACATTCCAGAGTAGAAGGCGGCACCCACACTGTCGCAACCAGAACACCACAATGTGGCTGGCACAACTAGAAGAAGCATAATTAAGGAGACGGGAGAAGTGTCGCGACTAAGAAGGCGACCACCAATTTGTCGTGACCTTAGATTGAGAGTTGGCTGCCATGGCCAAGTCCTCAAGAACTTCCCCAAAAACACACAAACGTCACAAACCAAGGGAGGGGAGCATGGAGAATACTAGAACCATGTGCAAAGAGCTTAAACCACCATCAATCACACCTATGCATAACAAAGAAAGCTAGCTACCCTCAATCAAGGGCTCACATGCATGCTCGTGATCTCACACACCTCACCACAACCATGAAACAACGAAGCATAGAGTAAAACATACAAACCTCTAGAAGGTGGGGGAAAGGTCCTAAGGTATGATAGAGCTAGGGGGAGAGTTGGATTCTTTACCTCCAATAGAAGAACCAACTCGTTGTAGTCTTCTCGTGTGAATGGCCACATTCTCCTCGCTCTAAGTTCCACGCCAACGCTACCCACATGAGGAAGGAAGCCAACCTCAAGCTCCACATGCCACAAGCTGGAGAAGAAAGTACAAGAGAGGTGCTCCTTGGAGAGAAGAGAGAAAGAGAAGGAAAGATCTATTGGCCTTGCATATATAGGCTTGGAATCTCATAACGCGGCATCTTAGCTATCTCAATCACCACAAGAAAAAGTGGATATAGCGACCGATTTTGCGACCAAAATATTTGGTCTCTATTTGGTCGCAAACAGTGACCAGATAGCGACCGACTTAATCGGTAGCACAATTGTGAGCGACCGAATTGATTTCGGTCGCTAATATAGTCAGTGACCGAATTAAGTTTGGTCACTAATTGGTCATAGATGTGCGTCCGATTAGTGACCGAATTATCAGTCGCAGATCGGTCGTGGAATCCCTAACTTCACCCCCCCCCCCCAATCGCTCATTCCCTCACGCACCAGAGACCCGAGGGCGTCGCTCCGCTAAAGTTGTTGTCACTGTCGCCTACTGTTGTCTCTACCGTCGTTGATCTCCCTAGCTACCTATTCTCGTCGACACCACTGCCTCCCGTTGTCACCGCCACCGCATCCGGTCGTCTCCACTGCCCAACCTCCCATCGACGTCACCAGTGGTCTCTCGACTCTCTCCCTTGACTTTATCTGAAGGGCAACGCCGCAAGGGTTGAATGCTTGTCGAGGAACGATGAGATCGACATCCTTCGATCTGCGTGGACTTTGCGGGCCTACAGTGCCACAGCCACAACTTAAGCACTACGCAAGCCTCCTCCAACAACGCCACAGCCACAGTGAGAGGGTCACTGTGTTGCTTTGTTTTTTTAGTTTTTTTTTTTGTCTTGGTTGTGTTATGGCGATGGACAAGTATTCTGAGGTAGATCCCATGGTTTGAGGGCCAATAGCTCTCCTGTCGCCTGCTCCTCCTCCCTCTCCAACCTCTCACACAGCGGACCAGGTAGATGTGGTAGTTTGAGGGACTTCGGTTTGTTCTATTTGTTTTCCAATATTATGTAGCAGTACCTTAATCGTATAGATGGAAATGTTGGCCTTTTAATGTGTGGTGAAAATTGGTTTCAAAATTCATATGGAATTAAGAGTGTGGAGGCTTTTTCCTTTACTGGGCCGGGGCCTGTCAAGCCTACCCTCGAGGAGGAAGGAGATGAACGCCGGTGATGGACGAGGCCTGCACTCACCAGAGAGACGTCAGGGGGGGCGGTTGAAGAACGGGGAGAACCCTCCGATGTAGGTGACTGAAAAGGATGGGAGTTCTGTGTGGACAGGCGTGTTTGCGTGAGAGTGAACATACCTCCGCATGGCATTATACCTATGTCTTTTATACGCATGGACGCTGAGGTTGAC
The DNA here is from genome assembly GCA_014218235.1 of Colocasia esculenta. Lineage (NCBI taxonomy): Eukaryota > Viridiplantae > Streptophyta > Magnoliopsida > Alismatales > Araceae > Colocasia > Colocasia esculenta. The sequence continues at coordinate 8,037 of JACBKR010004082.1, read as the reverse complement.
GACCGTAACGCCTCTGGATCATGCCTGGAAGGGCGCGTCAGTTGGTGCGCACGATGGAGGGTTACACACCCGTACCCCGTGGAGTGCTTGGCAGTTAATGCACTCTTGGATCGGGGCGCGTGGCCTGCGGCAGTTACAACCGCCGTGAGGATGCGAAGGGCTGCTCGGAAGCCTTTGGCGGAGGTCACCGAGCAGTAACCCGTAAGAGAGGTTGAACCCGCTGTTCGGTAACCGCCACGGCTGTTCGGTGCCCTGGAACCGGCATCCTGTTCGGCAGGCGAAGACCTGTTCCGGACAGGTCGTGGACGCCTGGACTCTTGTTCGGCGGGCGGAGGCCCGTTCCGAATCAGTGGAGTTGTTCGGAGACACGCCACTGCAGGGCTCAGTGAAGCCCGATCACGGGGGGAATGCCTTGAAGGCCCTTGAACGGTCATTATAAGGACGTGGCACCCTGAAGAAGGGCCACGCCTATTGACGGGACCTTAGAGGGCTGTAATGGGATATGATGGACCTAGGTGGCCAGATTTGGCCACCACACTTGCCCCCCACGCCCTCGAGTGGCTTGGAGACATGGGCACTTCAAGAGCGTCATTTCTGCATTTAATGCGATGGTTCGATGTAGATAGCCATGCGGTGCCGCTTCGAATTTCGCACCCCCCCTTTCCTTATAAGGAAGGGAGGGGGCGAAGGTGGGAGCCACGCCTTCGAAAAACCCTCTAGCGTTTGAGCCTTCGAGTTTTCTTGCCTTCCAAGCTTCCCACCTTCTCCTTCGTCTTCCCTTGCTTCTGCTTCTTCCTGCAACTCTCGGCAATGGCGGACAGAGGGAAAGCCATTGCCGGGGCGAGCGGAGTGATGGTGGCGGCTTCGAGCGGACGGAAGCTCTGCCACTACGAAGGCCTCAGAGAGAGGTTCCGCATCGGCGATGAGTATGAGATCATCGATGCGAAGGAGGGGGAGCAGTGCACTACGATGAAGCCAGAGTGCCTGACCCTCTCCGTCGATCTGATGGAGGTAGGTTTTTGCCCGCCGCTGCCGGAGATGGCGAAGGCGCTGCTGAACTGGTGGGGGATCTCGCCCATTCAGTTAACCCCTAACAGCTGGAGATACATTTGTATCTTTGGGGTGATCTGCGGGCTGAAGGAGATCCGGGGCTCATCGGGAGTCTTCAGGTCGCACTTCAAGTTGTCGGCCTCCCGGTCCTCGGCGCTGCTCACGTACTACCTCAAGCACCGGTCACAACGGATGAACATCTGACTGTCCAGCAAATATTCGAACAATAAAGGCTGGTTAGGGAGATTGTTCTTCGTCCGACATCGGAACGGTGGTGAGTGGGGGTTTCCGACCACCATCCAGAATGCGCGAAAGGAAGTGTGGCCGAACTTGATCCAAGACGAGGCGCAAGCTTCAAACAGCCTGCTTCGGGTAGGTGTGAAGAACGGCGATGGGTATCTGACAGAATATACCCTCGTCGAGCACGGTCTCAGCAAGCCATGGAGTAAGTAACTTGCTTTCCACTGCTCAGACGTTGTAGCTACGCTTTTTTTCTAACCCGTACCCTTTGGATTTTGCAGCTGCTGAGGAGTTGGCTGCTGGCCAGAAACTGGAGGCCAACGAAGATTTCGCGGAGAAGATTCTGATCAGGCAGCGGATCGTCTCGAGGGGGACGATACAACCGCAGTCGGGGCGCCTTCCGTGGTAAGAGCGGCTACAGCGGTGACGACCGCGCTCGTAACACCGAGCTCCACCGGGGGGGCGCCCCCTGTTACCGGGTCTCGGAGGAGAGACCCGGGAAAATCCTGTTAAAGAAGAAAGCCACCAGTATAAGGGTGGTTGAAGCCGTGCCCTCTTCCACAGAGGGCGGAAGTGCCAGCCGAGCTCCTCCCCTGGGGCGAAAGAAGCCCAGGCTAGTAGAAGCCACCGAGGAGGAGGAGTCGGAGGACGAGCCCCGTGCTCGGAAGAAGAGGAAGGCTACCAGGGCCGTGCCTCGCGCTGAAGAGCGTGTCGAGGAGGAAGAGGAGGAAGAAGAGGAGGAGGAAGAGGCCGAGCGGCCGATGCTGCGGAGGAAGCGCCAAGTGAGGGGGGCGTCACAAGTTCCAGCCGTGCAACACACTGAGGCCCCCGTTCGGACTGTCGCCAAACCAAGCCTCATCGAGCTGAGCGACGGGCAGAAAGGTCCCGCCAGGGAGGAGGCAAGGGGTTCCACCCGCTCCGAAGAGAGGGCGCCTTCGGGTGCTTCCAACACCGGTGGTGCCGATCAAGGTACCACCAGAGATGCTATAGAAGCTTCTTCCCGAAGGAGCAGAGGGGTTGAGGAGAACCCTCTGTACGTCGAGGCGCCGGAGGCAGATGCCCCTGGGAAGGTGACAGCTGCAGCAACCGCCAATGCCGAGGAGGTCGCTGTTCCGTCCGTGGAGGCGACTGCAACCGAGGAGATGCCAGCCGCGCAGAAGGAAGCGGTGGAGGCCCCTGTAGGAGGGACGCCGGACCCCTAAGGGAACGCTAACATCGCCGCGGCCCCCTTGCCCCCCACCGAAGTGGTTGCAGACGAGGTGTCATTGGCAGCCACTTCTGTCCTCTTGGTGGTTGGAGAAGCAGCGCGAGGGGTGATGGAGACAACTCTAGGGGCCGCGGGTCATGAAGGGGTTTTACTGCCGATGCCGCCCGGTCAGTTAACGCCGAAGAGGACTGTGGGGACGACAACGACCTCTTTCTGAGGTGCTGAGGAGGGTCGCCCCGAGCTGCCCTCAAGAGAAGCGCTGCGGCCGCGCTGGGGCGCTTGGGGGAAAAAACGCGCTGGGAACTTCCTCCTTGCCCCAGCGCATCACAACTCGAAGTGCTGGCTAGATGCAAAACGCGGGGCCCCGACCGCACTCCAGAGATTTCCAGTGGGGGATATCACCCGGGGAGCCGAGCCCAAGAAGATGATGGCGACAATGTCGACTCGAGGCGTTCATGGACGGAGTCAGCAGGTCGTTGGAGGTGCTGCGGAAGACTTGCAGTCCAGGCCCAAACACAAGCCCCAGTGGGAGGCTCAAAATGCCTACTGCAGGGACTTGGTGGTGCAGCACGAGGCCCGCGAGGCGAGCTGCAAGGTGAGGTCAAAGGCCTCAAAGCTGCCCTCCAGACTACTGAGTTGAATCTCACCGTGGCTCGGGCCGAGAAAGAAGCGTCACCAAGGTTCTATCTGAAGCCAAGGCCCGAGGAATAGCCGAATACAAGGCTGGGGCCGATTTCAAGGCTGACCTAGAGCAGTTTGGGGCCCAGTGTTACCAAGTGGGCCTCAAAGCTGGTCGGGAGTACGCGGAGAGGTTGTCATGGCAGGAGCGTGCTCGGGAGGCATTTGAGGCAGCCGTGTGGGAGTGCTGACGCCGAACAGGGGACGCCTGTTTGGACGGTGTCCAGTTCGCCCAGTTTCAATCGGGCGGATGCCTCCTGCCGACGACGCTGGTGCTTCCGAGCAGGGTCCTTAGCAGCTTCTCGCATTGTGCTGCCTTTTGTAAATCTGGCCCAAGGGGCCCTTTTGTAAAAGGAAATTGTGAAATGAATTCTATTTTGTCTATGGCTTCACTTTTTCTATCTTCTTCCCTTAGTGTTGTTCCTGTTCGAATCGGAATTCGCCAGTTTATAAGCGTTTGCATGTACCACGCACGTCATTGAGAACCAAATGGGGTCTCAGCCAGGAGTGAATGCTAACACTTGTCCAACCATAAGAACGGGGAGAAGAGAAGTAGGATGCCGATCGAAGGCTTTTATAGATAATCAGCCTTAAGATTGGATACATGCCAAGTCCTAGGTATGGCTTCGCCACTAGGGGTAGTTAACTTGTATGAGCCTTTCCCAAGGACTTGTGTGACCTGATAAGGTCCTTCCCATTTTGGGGCGAGCTTGCCGACCGCTCTTCGGGGATCCGAAGCCGAGCAGCGGCGCAAAACTAGATCTCCCACGTTGAAGCGCTTTTCCCGAACTCGTGGATTATAATATTGCGCGAGCTGTTACTGATAGGAAACGAGACGAATGCTGGCGTCGTTCTGTCGTTCGCCGAGCATGTCAAGGTTTTCCCAAAGAGCACGGTTGTTGGCGGCTTCATCGAAGTGGGTTGTTCGGAGGGTGGGGAGGTACTTCCATAGGCACAACGGCTTCTGAGCCGTAAGCCAAGTGGAAAGGGGTTCTCTCGTTGCTACCAAGCTGTTGTTCAGTGGCACCAGAGCACGTTGGGGAGCTTGTCAATCCATGATCCACCTGCAGCCTCCACTCTTGTGCGGATCACGTGCAACAGTGTTCGGTTGGCGTTTTCCACCAAACCGTTTTCCTGGGGATGCGCCACGGAGGTGAAGTGGTTGTAGATCCCGAGCTCGGTGCACTTTTGCTTGAAGAAGGTGCTGTCGAACTGCTTCCCGTTGTCGGAGGTGATCACTCTTGGGACGCCAAACGGGCAGAGGAGGTTCTTCCAGATGAACTTCCACGCGGCTTGTTCGGTAATCGTGGCAACAGGCTCGGCTTCAATCCACTTGGTGAAGTAATCGATGGCCACAAACAGAAACTTCTTCCGACCTTGGGTCTCTGGGAAGGGGCCCAGATGTCGATGCCCACTCTGGAAAAGGGCATGGTTCGAACAGGTTTGAAGGCTCAACAGGCTGCTTAAAAAGCTGCCCGAATTTCTGACACTCCGGGCACCTCCGAGCAAAGGCCATACAATCCTTTGCAGTGAAGGCCACCAGAATCCTGTCCAAACAACGCTGCACGCCAGTGCCCTGCCCCCCAATGGCTTCCGCACAGTCCTTTGTGAACCTCTTCGGTAGCCGCGAGAGCCTCGTCGGGCTGAGGCACCGTAGAAGGGTCTTGAAAGGGACCGCCGGTACAGCTTGCCTTCATGAGGGTGAAGCGCTGGGAGCGCAGCCTGATCTTGTGAGCTTCGCCCTGTTCGAGCGGAAGCTGGCCTCGAAGCAGATAGGCCAGGAGAGCGTCAGTCCAATTCGGGCTGGCTGATTGACCTCAAGGCCTGCAACATCCACTTCGGTGCTCGGCGAGGCAAGCTCTTCGATGAAAACTGAGTGAGAAGGGGTGATGTCACCTGAGGATGCCAATTTGGCAAGTGCATCAGCTCGCACGTTCTGCTCTCGAGGGACATGTATGACCTCGAAGTAGAGGAGACTCTCTGCTCGGCTCTTGACCTGCTGAAGGTATTGAGCCATGCGGGGGGTTCTGGCTTCAAACTGTCCGTTCACCTGGCTGGCGACTAACTGGGAGTCACTGAAGACTCTAAGCGAAGGGCCCCGAGGTGCCGAGCCATGCGAATTCCAGACCGTAGTGCTTCGTACTCGGCGACGTTGTTGGAGGCCGCAAAGCGAAAATGGAGGGCGTATTGGAACTCTAGCCCTTCCGAAGAGGTGAGAACCAAGCCTGCTCCGCTCCCAGTGACACAAGAGGACCCATCCATGTAGAGCTCCCATGGGGGCTCGTCGGCTAATGGAGGGTCCTGCTCAGTAGGGAGTGTGCATTCTGCGACGAAATCCGCTAATGCTTGCGCCTTGATTGATGTCCTTGGTCGGAAGCTGATGTCGAACTCACCCAGCTCTATGGCCCACTTGATGAGCCTGCCGGAAGCCTCTGGCCGCTGAAGGATAGACTTCAGTGGTTGGTCGGTGAGGACCGTCACTGAATGGGCCTGAAAATAGGGCCTGAGCTTCCGAGCAGCCGTGACCAGAGCAAGGGCAAGTTTTTCTACTCGGGGGTATCTCCTTTCGGCTTCCTGGAGGACCCTGCTGATGTAGTACACCGGATGCTGCGCCGTTCCCTCTTCTATGATCAAACCGCACTGATGGAGTGTTTGGCAACCGAAAGGTATACGAATAGTGGTTCTCTGAGCACAGGCTTTGAGAGAATCGGTGGGGCTGCTAAGTATGCCTTCAGCTCGATGAAGGCAGCTTCGAACTCCGCAGTCCACCGTACATGCCTCCCTTGCTGTGAGGCGCCTTTAGGACCTCGCAGCAACTCGAAGAAGTTAAAACTTCTTTCCGCTGCTCGGGACATGAACCGGTTCAGGGCAGCAAGACGTCCAGTAAGACGCTGGACGTCCCGCACCGTCTTCGGACTGCCTATCTCAAGTATGGCCTGGATCTTCTCTGGGTTTGCCTCTATCCCTCTATTCGAGACGAGGAAGCCGAGAGGAACTTACCCGAGCGCACTCCAAACGCACATTGGACGGGTTGAGCTTCATGTTGTACTTCCGCAGTGTTGCAAAAGTTTCTTGGAGGTCGGGGATGTGGTCGGTGCTCGGAAGCGTCTTGACCAGCATGTCGTCGACGTAGACCTCCATGTTGCACCCAATCTGCTGATGAACAGTCCATCCCCATGTACTTTTAAATTAATTACATGCTTATTTTGGTGATAACAAAAACACTGTCAAAAGTTTTTTTAACTATGTTTTATTTAGCCTTAAGCACAGGAAATACCCAAAGAAAGTCAAGCATTTGTGGTAAGTACTTACATACATTGTTTTCAGAAGAACTATAACGATTCCTTCATTAACTGTAACGATTTCCTCACAAGTACAACGATTTACTTGTAAGATTGAATACCTTGCTGTGTCAAACAAGTCGATATTATACGACTCTGTAAGTTATCGTAACGACTCCTTCAGAAGTTATAACGACTTGCTCATTATAACGACTCTGTAAGCTATCGTAACGACTCCCTCAGAAGTTATAACGACTTGCTCATTATAACGATTCTGTAAGTTATCGTAACGACTCCTTCAGAAGTTATAACGACTTGCTCATTATAACGACTCTGTAAGTTATCGTAACGACTCCTTCAGAAGTTATAACGACTTGATCATTATAACGATTCTGTAAGTTATCGTAACGACTCCTTCAGAAGTTATAACGACTTGCTCATTATAACGACTCTGTAAGTTATCGTAACGACTCTTCAGAAGTTATAACGACTTGCTCTTATAACGATTCTGTAAGTTATCGTAACGATTTCTTTAGAAAGTTATAACGACTTGCTCGTCATAACGATTCTGTAAGTCATCGTAACGATTTCTTTAGAAAGTTATAACGACTTGCTCGTCATAACGATTCTGTAAGTCAGCGTAACGATTCCTTTAGAAAGTTATAACGACTTGGTTGTGATAACGATTTCATAAGTTATCACAACGACTTCTTCTGAGACATAGCAATTTGTTCCACACAATTCTATCAGACTATCATAACGATTGCATAAGTCATGTTTCTATTAATTAATTGTTTATCTTGATTTAAGATACGTTGAATAGTCAAAGTTGCATCACGTCTGTTTGACTGCCATGCATTTAATGAAGACTGAACGTATCTCTGCATGGATACGGAACATATCTTCCATTCTCGTGTATTCTCTGCATGCATCTTTTAGAACGATAAACTGTTACTACTATATTTGTGTCTATCTGCTCCAACGTTGATTGACATCTGGAGATAGTATAGCTGTCTCCATTAAAGCTCAACCTTGCAGAACCTTGAGGATGTACTATCCTACAACATTGGACACAGAAAGAAACAAGCCAACTCAGAAGATCTCATCACTTTGCGTGCTCCAAAGAACAAAAGACTGTCGACAGGAAGCCTCCACAAATCCTTCAGTCTAACGTACACCAAAGCTGTGAGACAACGGTCATCTCTTGTCCTCATTCAAATTGGAGATACAAATACAAGACGAAGTTCGGAAGAAACACATACCGAAGAAGAAAGCATTATTCATATTCAAGAGAGACCAGAACTCTGTAGTTCAAGTCTTCAGAAGATCTCTAGAGCCAGAAATTCATTCCTTCGATCTTGGCTCTTAGCTCCTTGTGCTGTGAGAAGAAAATTAAGGAAGAGCTAGATTAGTTCTGAGAGAGTGCACATTGTGTAGATCTTTGTCTCTCAGTGCTTGTAGCTTCAGATTGAGTGTTGTAAAAGCTTGATCTAGGGGCTAGTTGTAATGCCCCAGAAATTCAAAATGTTATGAAATAGAATAATTGGTTAAAATACCTTAGGGTGTTATAAAATTGTGATA
>JACBKR010004081.1:0-25786 GCA_014218235.1 Colocasia esculenta | reverse complement strand
TTTTGGTACCGCGCAAGCCTTCCGAGCTGAAGAGCTTGGAAGAAGCTCGGGGTTGTACCAAACTCCTCTGCAACAAACACCCTTCCCTCTCCCCCAACTGGTAGGAAAGAAAGAAATGGAGGAAAAATGCAATATCTTTTTGATAAAAGAAGATACAAGAGGCTCTTACAAATAAAAGGCCTTTAGGTTTGAAATGTGCTAGGTTCTGGGTATGGTCTCGCTGCTAAGGGTAGACAGATTGTAGGAACTTTACCGAGAACCTAGATGACCTTATAAGGTCCTTCCCATTTCGGGGCGAGCTTGCCGTTGCCCTTCGGGGATCCAAAGCACGAGCAAAAGCATAGTACCAGGCCACCTTCGAAGATGCGCCATTCACGAACTCAAGAGTGTAGTATTGCGCGAGTCACTGTTGATAGGAGACCAACCTTATACTAGCGTCGTTCACTGAGCATGTCCAGGTTTTCCCTTAGCGCGCGATTGTGACTGCTTCGTTAAAGTGATTTGTCCGGAGTGTTGGGAGAGTGGGTTCCAAAGGCACCACAGCTTCTGTGCCGTAGGCCAACTGGAAGGGAGTCTCACTGGTAGAAACTTGGGTAGTTGTTCGGTGGCACTATAGAACGTTGGGTAATTCCTTCATCTACGAACCTCCTGCAGCTTCGACCCTCATGCGTATCCCATGCAACAATGTTCGGTTGGCGTTTTCTACCAAATTGTTTGCCTGGGGATGTGCCACCGAGGTGAAATGATCGTAGATACCAAGTTCTGAGCACTTCTGTTGAAAAGCGTGCTGTCAAACTGCTTCTGTTGTCGGTGGTGAACACTTTTGGGACGCCGAACCGACAAAGGATGTTCTTCCATACGAACTTCCAAGTTGCCCAATCGGTGATAGTGGCGACGGGTTCAGCTTCGATCCACTGGTGAAGTAACGATGGTGACCAAGAGGATTTTATTTCTGCCTTGGGCTTCTGGGAAGGGTCCATAATGTCTATTCCTCACCGAGCAAAGGGTAGCGGTTCTAAGAGGGAATGTAGTTGTTCGGTAGGCTGATGGATAAGCTGTAACGTCGCACGTTTTCCGGATCCACCGTGGATCCAGGTTTAGCGGGTTGGTGGCCAATGTGTGACGGCCCTGGATATTTATGCCCATTAAGGCTCCATATCCAGATCTGCCTCCGCGAAACGGACGAAGTCTCGCAAGGGATAGCCACACAGTGTCCAGTAAGAATATAAAAGACAACTACATAGTATAAGACACAAGAAAGTATATGTGCATACTGCTATAACAATTTACAATTGTCCCATACATTATTACATTTCCAATTAAAAAGTACAAACTACCTGGGGCATACCCCGAGGGAGCACAAGCTCACACAAATTAACTACTACACTACTGCTGTGGTACAAGTCTAACACAACGCCGCTGCCAGCCAAACACACGGCAAGCCCTGAAAAAGAACTGTAGGGAAGTGAGCCTCAACAAGTCACAGGCTCAGTAGGGGCTACCCAAAACAACAACAAACTACGGACACCTCAACCCAGAGGGTCTCATTGGCAACGCCAATAGACAAACCATTTCATGCTCACACAATTGTACTAAACTACAATTAAATATAAACATCTTAATCAAACATAACTTGGAAAGTAAGAAGAAGCAATAGGACTAGCTCCACACCACTAGTCCGCTCAACAACAGTAACGCCTAGGCTCAAGCCTCACAGGCAAACAGTCACAACCAACATTTAAGCATAAGCCGCACAAGCAAATCACTGCATAGGCTATATGCTTCACAGGCGAGTCTCAAGTATGTGGGTAACATGATGCTAACCAAAAGCTGGCCCTTTATACCCCAAACCACAATATGTCAAAAGCCACACACAGAATGGCAGGGTTGGCTACAACGGCCAATCCTTCACATATGGAAACCATATACGGAAGCTACTCGAGGAAGGTAAAGTAAAGCACATGAGTGGAGGGTCATACCACACGACCTCCATGAAACACGTTCCATGTCAACACCAGAAAAGACTGGTATACAACGTACCACTACAAATCATTACCCGTACAGGGTACAGGCACCTATTACCAAAAGGTACCAGCACAGAAACTGCAAGTAAAACCAGTGCCGTAATAGGGACACCATAGCGAGCTAAACCACATTTGTGGTGAGTCAATACTCACCATCCATAACTGAAACTGTGCACCACTCGGGCATACCACAAGCTACAACCGCAGTCACAAATGTGCCAAACACAGGGCACACTCGAACGGGTCAAACCGCGACTACGAGTATAAAATTACGAATCACAGCCAGTGGCAAAGCATGAGTCGGAAAGGAATGACGCCACCACACACGGGAATGAACTACTGGCTGATTAGGACTGTATCCAACCCGACAATACAACACAAGAACAACTCTCAGGTCTCGTAGCCACGGACCCTCAGTCCAGTACGGCTCCACAAACTCACAAGTCAAGCAACTAACTGTGGAGACTAACAAACACCACCACTACCTGCAGTCTCACACACTGCAGGCCCATGCATGGCACCTTTAGGGACTCAGGCCGAGCTCCCTAAGTGGAGGCACTGGGACCCACAAACACAAGCCGCTGCCCTACTGTCGTCGTTCCCGCAGCGGACGTCAACTCAAACACAGGAGTGAGGGTGTCAGGAAGACGACACAGACCTCGACGGTACCACACTGTACCGGGACAAACCCCGAGCACAACAAACACACGTGCCTGGCTCATAAAGAACTGGGGGTACCCGACTAGAGAGGCATTTCGAAATAGGTGCCGGACCACCACACTTGGCTAGCACAAATCACGATATATACACAAACACTTTATATTACCAATTACGGTACATAGTTAGGAATAGCTTGTTCAGTCACCTTGTGACTTACAAGCTAACCTACACATTACACAATAAACCATATTAATAATAACACAACAACCTGTCATCGGTCACCTTGATAGTGGAGGTCACACTAAACACTGACCACGATAATCACATAATAATTATACTTACATTTTACTAATCATTCATCCAGAATAATTTACAAAAGATCCTAGAGGATCGAGGCTAGGTTCAGACGTGAACCTCATCGCCACAATACCACGAACTAACCACAATAATTAATATATAAGAAAACAATATCGTACGATGTGCCTGCACACACAAATCACAGGTACGGCATTCAAACCACGTAGAACATACGTGTATAATACACCAGCCAGGTGCACCACAACGTCATTCACGTAAAAACATGTCCAACACATGGACAGTACGATCCAAGAGCGCTACAGGTGCCAACGCACCCACACATACTACGTAAACACCAAACCGACTACGTACATAACACATTAACCACATAAAACATGCCCACTCGTGAGCAAAACGCTTCGTGAGCGTAACAAGTGCACTAGCTCCACTGGTCATTGCCATGCACAACAAATACAAATAATCGAATAAAAAAAATGTTAAAAGCATGCATAACCAGACCTCTCTGCTGAAGTCGCGACATGGGGATGTGTCGCCTTCAGAACGTGACGCCCCGACCTGTAGCAATAGGAAACCCTGTAGCGACGGGTCAGCCTGTCACGACGGCAAGGTCTGTCGCCTTTACAGGCGCAAACCCTAATCCGGGAGGAACTCCAAGATTACCACTCCAGACCATTCAAAGCATGCTTAATTCAAGTTTTACATGCTTTAATGGAACCCTAGCATGGCTATAGGTTTATAAACTGTAAAACACATCAACCACACCATGCACACGATCCAAACATCAAAACAAGGTGGGTTCTCCCTACCTCGTGAAGAACACAAACTCCAGGCATTTCCCCCCACTCACGCGACATCCTCGCGGCGAGAACAGCCTCACGCACCTCCAGACCTCGAAATCGCCAAAAAAAACTCGCAGTAGCTCCCCCATGGTCGAGCAGAGCCTGTTGAAACTTTGTTCGACTGGGGTTCTTAAAAACAACACAACGGTTAAGAATGCGATGTAGCCCTACGTCGCGACCTGAACGCGACGTGGGAGGCCGTCGCCTTCCTACTCGGACGTCAGCAGGCCACCAGCGCATGTGACATTGGTGCGCATGAAGACGTCGACCTCAACGGCAGGCAATAGAACGCGACCACAAGGGCTGTCGCGTTCAGAACGCGACGCATACCCCTATCGCGTTCAAAGGCAGGCAAACCTGTGAGCGCTTTGGGCCCAATGGCCGGCCCCCAAGCTCACAACACACGCAACACCTAGAACACACACTAATGGGCATACATTGGCCACCAAACCCACTAAACCTGGATCCACGAGGATCCGGAAAACACGCGACGTTGCACAATGTGTGCCCATTAGCTTGTGTCTCAGGCGTTCGCGCGAGTGTGAGGCTTGGTGGGACGGCCGTTGGGCCCAAAGTGCTCACAGGTCTTATGCTGTGAACGCGACGGAGGCTTGCGTCATGATCTGAACGCGACGGCCTTGGAGTCGCGTTCCTGTTACCGCTGTTTGGTGGACGTCGTCTGCATGGCTGCCGTGTGTCGCTTGCCGGGCAGTCAGTTGACGTCGGCCTTGGAAAGGCGAACGGTCAATAAGTCGCGATCAGGTCGTGACGGGTGTGAACGTCGCGATCCCAACCACTGTGCGTTTTTAATAGTAGTTGGACGGACAGGAGCGGGGCAAGCTCTGATCGGCCCAGGAGGAGCTGCTGTGGTTGGTTTGGGCGATTCGAGGTTTTAGTGGAGTTTTTAGCGCACTCTCGTCGCGAGGACATCGCTTGGAGTGGGGGAGATGCTGTGCCATCGTCGGTTTACGCGTTCTTTGTGAAGGGGTAGGGTGTCTACCTTGTTCGTGTTGTGGATTGCATGTTAGTTGTTTATTGCTTTGAAAACTGTAGATCCATGTTAGGGTATCCATTAAAGCATGGAAAACGTGAATTAGTCGTGGTTGAATGGTCTGAGTGGTAATCCATGGAGTTCCTCCGGATTAGGGTTTGCGCCTGTGAAGGCGACGGCCCAGGGTGTCGCGTCCTGAATGCGACAGCCCGACCTGTCGCGTTCATATTATGAACGCGACAAGTCAATGGGTCGCGTTCTGAAGGCGACCTGGCCCTTTGTCGCGACCTCAGCTGAGAGGTCTGGACATGCATGCTTTCAGTGTTGTGGTTAAACGATTAGTCGTATTTGTGGTGCATGGCAATGACAGGTAGAGCCAGTGCACTTGTTACGCTCACGAAGCGTGTTGCTCACGAGGTGGGCATGTTTTGTGGTTAATGTGTTATGTACGTATCAGCTTGGTGTTTACGTAGTATGTGTGGTGCGTTGGTACCGTAGCGCTCTGGAGCATGCTTGTCCATGTGTTGCTATGTTGTTTACGTGAAGAAGTGTGGGCACCTGGCTGGTGTATTATACACATTGTGTCTACGTGGTTGGATGCCGTGCATGTGGTTTGTGTGTGCATGGCACATCGTACGTTATTGTGTTATTACATCTTAATTTGTGTTAGTCCGTGGTGTTGTGGCAGTGAGGTTCACGTTGAACCTAGCCTGATCCTTAGGATCTTTTATAAGTTATCCTCGATGGAAAATTAGTAAAGTATAAGTATGATTATTACATAATTATTGTGTACTGTGTTTAGTGTGGCAGTGGAGGTCACAAGGTGACCGATGACAGGTCGTGGTGGTATTATTAATATGGTTTATGTGTGTTGTGGTGTAGGTTAGATTGTGAGTCACGAGTGACCAGGACAAGCTATTCCTCACATATGTCGTGGGTTGTAATAAAGATGGAACATGTAAGTGTCGTGGTTTGTGTTTGCCGAGTGTGGTGGTCCGGCGCCTATTCTAGAATGCCTCTCTAGTCGGGTACCCAGGTTCTGTGTGAGCCAGGCACGTATATTTGTTGTGCTCGGGGTTTGCCCGGTACTTGCGTGGTACCGTAGCTGGAACTGAGGGTCCGTGGCTACGAGGACTGAGAGGTGTCTTGTGTTGTGTTGTCGGGGTAGATATTGGCCTGATCAGCCAGTAGTCCGTTCCCGTGTGGTGGCGTCGTTCCTTTCTGAATCGTGCTTTGCCACTGGCTGTGGTTCGTGAGTTTGTGACTCGTAGTTGAGGTTGACCCGTTTGAGGTGTGCCCTGGTGTGGCATGTTGTGACTGCGGTTGTAGCTTGTGGTGTGCCCGAGTGGGTGGCACAGTTTTGGTTATGGTTGGGAGTGTGACTCACCAAGTGGGGTTAGCTCGCTATGGTGTGCCTGTTACGACACTAGTTTACTGCGGTTTCCGTGCTGGTACCATGTGGTAATAGGTACCTGTACCCGTGTGGGGAATGGTTTGTGGTGGTACGTCGTATACAGTCTTTTCTGGTGTTGACGTGGAAACTGTGTTTCGTGGAGGTCGTGTGTGTGTGACCTTCCACTCAATGTGCTTACCTTCCGAGTAAGCTTCCGTTTATGGTTTTCATGTGTGATGGATTGCCGTTGTAGCCATCCCTGCCATTCTGTGTGTGGCTTCCAACATATTGTGGTTTGGGATAAAGGGCCAGCTTTGGTTAGCAGTCCTTTACCCACGTACTTGAGACTCGCCTGGAAGCTTATAGCCTAGGCAGTGGTTGCTTGTGCGGCTTATAGCTTAAATGATTGATTGTGACTGTGGGTTGCCTGTGAGGCTTGAGGCCTAGGCGTATGTTGTTGAGCGGATAGTGGTGTGGACTAGTCCTGTTGTTCCCTCTTACTTTCCGAGGTTTTGAATAGTTAATGTGTTTATATTTAATTGCAATTTTAATTAAATTCAATGTTGTGAGCATGAAATGGTTTGGCTATTGGTGCTGCCAGTGAGGACCCTTGGGGTTGAGGTGTCCGTGGTTACGGTGTTGTTTGGGTAGCCCCTACTGAGCCTGTGACTGTTGAGGCTCACTTCCCTACAGTCTTTCGGGCTTGCCGTGTGTTGGCTTGCGGCGGCGTTGTGGCAGACTGTACACCAGCAGTTGAGTGGTTGTTGTTAGTTTCTGGTGTGAGCTTGTGCTCCCTCGGGTATGCCCAGGTAGTTGTACTTTTTAATTGGACATGTAATAATGTAAATGAGACAGTTGTAAATTGTTATATGCAGGTATGAGCACATGTACTTTCTTGTGTCTTTACTGTGTAGTTGTCTTTTGTATTCTTACTGGACACTTGTGTGAGCTATCCTTGCGAGACTTCAGTCCGTTCACGGGAGACGGATCGGATATGGAACCTTATTAGGTATAACTATCCAGGGCCGTCACATAAGCTGACAGAACTTTGACATTCCGAGCACTCTTGCGTAGGACAGATAATTCTTTTGCAATGTTGGCCACCAGACCTGTTGGGAGGATTCTACAAGCAAGGTCCTTCCGCCCAGGGTGGCTACTGCACAAACCTTCGTGCACCTCTTCTATTGTGGGTGTCGCCTCAGAGGGGACTGAGGCAGTTCAAAAGCGGTTTGGAGAGGGAGCGTCAATAGAGCTGACCTTGACGATAGTGAACTCTGGCTTCCCAATTGAACTCGGTGAGCCTCGGCCGTCGGAAGGAGTTCGCCTCGAAGGTAAGCCAGGAATAGGATCCTTACAACTCAGAGCTTGCTGGATGATCTCCAGGACGGCGACGTCTATCTTAGTGCTCGGTGATGCTCTTCAATAAATACATAATGGGAGTGAGTGATGTCGCCCGAAGATGCTAGTCTGACGAGTGCATCTGCTCAGTGTGTTTTGACTCATAGGACGTGTACCACTTCGAAGTAGAAGAAGCCGTCCGTCTGGCACTTCACGTACTGAAGGTATTGCGCCATGTGGGACTCCCTTTCTTCAAACGCTTGTTGACCTGGCTGGCGACAAGCTATGAGTCGCTGAAGGCCCGTAGCCTGAGTGCGCCCAGGTGCTTGGCCATCCCTATTTTGGACAACAACGCTTCGTATTCGGCCACATTGTGGAGGCGACAAAGTAAAATCGAAGTGCATACAGAAATTCCAGTCCTTTCGGGGAGGTGAGAACCAACCCAGCACCGCTCCCTGTTACGCACGATGACCCATCACATAAAGCTCCAATGGGGTTCGTCTGTCAGTGGGGGGGTCCTTATGGTAGGGAGCGTGTATTCTGCCATGAAGTCTGCAAGCGCCTGAGCTTTGATAGCAGTTCTCGGGCGGAAGTAGTTCTCGAATTCTCCGATCTCAATGGCCCACTTGATGAGTCTTCCTGAAGCTTCTGGGCGTTGTAAGATTAGCGTTAGCAACTGATCGGTGGTGAGGACTGTGATCAGATGAGCTTGGAAGTAAGGCCTCAACTTCCACCAGTTGTGATGAGCACTAGAGTGAGCTTCTCTGCTCGGGGGGGTACCTCCTTTCTGCCTCCTGAAGACACTTGCTAACGTAATACATCAGATGCTAGACTACTGCCTTTTCTCTGATCAGTACGTGCTGATGGAGTGTTCAGTGACTGATAGGTATACAAACATATGTTCTGCTAAACCGGTTTTGAGAGAATTGACGGAGCGATGAGGTATTTATTCAGCTCGGTGAGGCCTCTTTGCAATCCTGGGTCACAACACTTGCCCCCCTTGCGGTGAGGTCCCTTTGGGGACTCGAATCAACCTGAAGAAGGGAAAGCATCTCTCGCGTGCTTGGGACATGAACCAGTTAAGTGCCGCGAGGTGTCTAGTGAGCCGTTGGATGTCGCATATTGTCTTTGATGCTCATCTCCAGTACCGCTTGGATCTTTTCAGGATTTGCCTCAATTCCTCTGTTAGATATGAGGAAGCCAATGAATTTTCCGAATGGATTCAAATGAACATTTGGCCGGATTGAGCTTCATGTTGTACCTTCATAGAGTTGCGAAGGTTTCTGTAAGACGGAGATGTGGTCGGTGTTGGGGTGGGTCTTGACCAACATGTCGTCGAGTAGAGCCATGTTGCACCCAATCTGTGTTTGAACATGTTGTTGACCAATCGTTGATACGTCGCACCCTCGTTCTTCAACCCAAATGACATCCTGGTGAAGCAATAGAGGCCGAGGCGGCACGAACAGTCGTGGCATCCTGATTCGTAGGAAGTATTCTAATCTGGTGATAACAAGATTAGGCATCCAGAAAGTTGAGGAGCTCTGCCCAGATGTCACATTACCAGCTGGTCAATACACGACAATGGGAAGTTATCCTTCGGTGTTGCCTTGTTGAGATTCTTGTAGTCCACGCACACCTGCCATTTCCCATGGCTTTGCAGACGAGGATTACGTTGGAGATCCATCTTGGATACTGGGCTTCTCGGAGAAGACTGGTCGACCGACTTTTGGTGGACGTGATCGCGGATCACGGCCTGCCATTCTCGGTTGAGAGGATGCCTCCTCTATTGCACAGGTGGCACCTTCAGATCCAGATTAAGATGATGAGTAATCACCTCTGGAGGGATGTCAGGAAGCTTGTTGTCGGACCACGCGAATGCGTCCAGGTTTGCGAGCAAAAAGCCTTATAACGGAGTTGTCGGCCTCAGGCAGTAACACCCCTATGTAGAGGACGTGTTCGGGGTCTCACGATTTGAATTGGTAGTAAGTTCTGCGGGGTGTTCCTCGGTTGGTCGAGGCTTCTTCAGAAAGAAAGTGTGGAACCATCGGGTCTTTACTGTGGGTTGCTTGTCTCTTAATGAGAGAATATAGCATCGTCGAGACTTGCGCTGGCTTCCGAGCACCTCTCATGCCATAGGGGGGGGGAACTTATCCTCTGGTGCAGGGACAAAGGGACGACCTTAATACGTCCGATCAGACCTATCCGAGGATGGCGGGTGTAACCCGACATGCATTTGACACCAGGAACTCTACCGTCTGGTCATGCTCTCGGTGTCGTTACCAGAGTAATGGGCAGACAGATCCGACACCCATAGGTTGAACCGAGACTCCGGAGAAGCCAAACAAATGGTTTCTAATGCGGTCAGTGTTATTTTGAACCATCAACAGGAAAACAGTCGTAGGATAATAAATAGAGGCACTTCCATTATCCACCAGAATACGACGCACATTACAAGAGGTTGTCTAAGAAGGTGATGACTTCCTCGGGACGTGGTGTGCTGCGCTGAGCGGATAAGGAGAGTAGGCCGTGGGGCATAGGACCGCTCTACTTGATGTACCATTCGAGCATAATTGTGTTGATTCCGGTTGCTTTCTCCCCCTGCACCTGTACCTCCGTGATCACGTTTATCTCCTGCCCATTCGGCTTGTGTTTAAGGGCGGCTAGGGGGTGCTTTCTCAGCGCCCTGGCAGTCTTCATTATGGCGCACGTATCGCCCGAGATAACCGCACTTGATCAAAGACTGATATCTTCCTTTGAGTTGGCAGCACTCGGAGGTGTCGTGGCGGTTGCGATGGAAAGCCACAATATTATCGGGGGTTCGCCTGTGGGGATCCGAGAACATCTTGGCAAGCCACTGAACAAACTAGTCGTTACGGATCTAGCCAAGATCTGTTCAGGGGCTGCCGAGAGTGGAGTATACTCAGTGTACTAGCGCAGCCTGTGTGGGGAATCCCCATTGCGACGTCCCCTCTTCTGATATCAGTTGAATAGTTGTCGGAAGGTCTCTTCTTTTCGGCCAAGGTCACCCTGGTCAACTCGGCTGTGGCGAGGCTCTCCTCGCATGCTCCATGGCGCTGGCGGTTGACAGAAGCTCCGCCAAGGTTGCTGGTGTTGCACCCCCTAGCATCCATTGGAGGAACCCGCGCGCGTGCCCTGAATGAGAGCACTGGTGGCGAGAGGGACATCTAGGCGTGGGTGCACAGGGCTTCTCCCTAGAACCTCTTTACATAGTCCCAGAGGGCTTCACCCTTCTTCCGCACAGCCAGCAAAGAGGCGCCCAAGAAGTTGTCGCAGAAGGACTTCTCAATTGGTGGAAAGAGGTGATGGAGCCCTCTAGGAGGGTTTCAAACCAGGCTTGGGCGGTCTCCTTCAGGTGGCTATAAAGGGCCGACACTTGGCCCATCTGTGCTCCGTGGAACACCATGTGCGACTAGAACCCATGGATGTGGTCCGCCGGGTCGGTGGTGCCGTTGTAGGGTGCGATGGAAGGAAACGAAATCTTTGGCGAGACCCGGGCTTCCAGAATCTCCACTGCGAAAGGGGAATGGAGGTCTAGGTCATCGTCTCTCAGCACCCTGCCCCCTGCCCTATGGACCATTGCATCCATTTTGTGGGCGCGGTCCATCATCCGTCGCTCCAGGTCGATAACGCGCCGGAGCCTCCTCTCCAGCTCTGGGTCGAAGTGTAGAGCCTTCCATCAGGAGCCACGAGAGTTCGCGCACATGACCGACCATGGAGGAGGTGGAGCCACAGAAGACCTACCCAGGTGATTCTTCTTGACACTCTGGCATTTGGTGGACCAACGTGGCGTGCTGCGATCGGCGAGCTGATTCAGCGCAACGTTCTGGAGTCTAGCGTGCCGATGGGCTAGTCGTGACCGTGGGGCCGATTCTGCCTATTGTTTAGGCGCTTCGGAGGCTGGTGGAACTGGTTGCCTTGCATACTAGGCTTGAAGCCTCTGGCAGACTCCCACCAGCTACTGGAGTTGTCCCCCGAGCTCTGCAACCTCTTGGGCCAAGACTGGGGCATTGGCCGTGGGTATGTCAGCGGCAGCTCCAACGAAGATTGCGTTGTCTTGATAGGAGGGACTTGACCGCGTGATTCATGACTGTTGTTTCTTTCCCACAGATGGCGCCAAATGTGGAAGTGTTAATGCTGTTCGGTAGTGGACCGAGCAGGTTCCCCACTGTGAACTAGGAGGAGAATGGCGCCGGTGCAGATGATGTCCTGCAAGATCAGAATGATGTCAGGGGAACCCGGTCGATGGACCACGAGAACCCTCCGATGCCTAAGTCAGGGATGACTATGAAATATGGCGTGAAGGAAAGGGTTCTTTTAGTGTGTGTTCTCGTGCGTGGACGATTGTGAGGGATGATTTTCTGTACCTTTGCATGAAGGTTACCGTTCCTTATGTAGGCATCGGACCTGAAAAGACAAGACATGCCCATGAGTGGGGTTTCAAAGGCCACGACCCTTCGAGTTCCCAAGATGGATTGTCTGCCCAAGATGTCCCTAGGGCTTTGCACCGTGGCTGCCCAATGCTGTGGGAGAACGAGCTGCACCATCCATTAAATGTCACGGGAAGGCTAAAGGCCGCTCATCATGATAGTCTTCTGAAGGCACCAAATAGGAGCTTGTGGATTTGTTCGGTGAGGCTATCTGGTGTTCGATGACTTCCTATTTTGTGTCGGTGCGACCAAGCTTGGGGCTGCTCTGAGGCCTCTTGGAGCGGGTCTTGTTCGGTGTCTGGAGACACATGGCTGAGTAGCCTTTGCTTTGGATCTTTGATGGGCCACGACGGGCCTATGGGCCTAGGAGGCCAAAAATAGCCTCTACACTATTGATTGATGTGATGTTGATACTGTCATTGTCAATTGATAGCTTGTCGGTTACTATTGCCAACTGATGGTACTATTGTTCATTGTTTCCACCATTGATCAACAATGCCATCAATCATCATTGTTGCTTGTTGCATTGCTTGGGATACTTGCGTGATACCACGCGGGTCCCACATAGGCTAACACTGACTAAACATATCTAGCTCATAGTAAGTGTTTCTCAAGAAAAAGGGTAGACCCACACTTTTCTTCAGTTGAAAAAAAAGAGTTAGGCATTTATCATGATAATTTTACCATTTCTTTAACTATTATTTTGAATGTTTTATACTCATAATAAATAGTTACTAGTTTTGTAATAAATAACTCTGCATAAATAAAAGAAAGATATATTTGCACAAATTTGGAATTTCCTGTGAGCAAAAACAAATTGAAGTCTATTTTTAAGTACCTAAGTTAAGATCATGATCAAACATGCCTACGGGGATAACTAAAGGCATTATACGCCTGAATACAAAAAATTAGCATCAATTCACTATGAGTAGCAATCCATAGACGTAATCCAATCTCTCTCTCTCTCTCGCGGGAGAGGCGACATAATATCTTTTCTGAAAGACATGGTCAACATATTTTGGGATAATCTTCTTATGAGTTATTTTGGAATAATCTTTAATTTTTTGGTATGTATTGCACTTCTCACAGGTAGATAAGAGCAAAATTATGGTAAAATAATAGAAACTTATATGGAGATTGGGTGGAGGACATATTGCCACATGGATTTGAAAAGTCAAAGGATGCTGGTATTTCAATAAAAAATTTAAATTGGCTACTTCTATTGGAGAGGGTAATTTTGATCCTATGACCTAAACCATAAAGTGCAGTATTAAGCTAGGCCAGAAGGTGAAAGCCCATCAACCAATTAGGGCCCATCGCAAAGTGCCAAGAGCACTAGATCTGCCGCCCAAGAGGAGGGCCCTTTATCTCGGACATTGAAGTTACGAGAAAGCCCGAGATATCAGTATGAGGCTCTCGAGATAACTCTTGATATGCGCTAAGGCAGAAAGCTAACACGACCCACATTTCACCTGTCAATCGGACAAGTTTTAGCTCGGCACTTGATTTTTATCTCGACAAGGCCTTGTTACTCAAGCTTGATATAACGATCAGTAGATTCCTAACCAAGGAGTAGTTACTGGAAAGAAATGGAGCGTTAATGGAGCATGTGGAGTGCCTATGATTGGAGTCATTATACTCACAATCCTCATAATAAAGATTTAAACCCCATAACTGCCACTACTCGGGAGGTACTCCCATGACCAGGGCTTTAACTGCCTTCCACATCATAAGAAACTACCGTAGGAGGTGCGACC
Source organism: Colocasia esculenta (assembly GCA_014218235.1). NCBI lineage: Eukaryota > Viridiplantae > Streptophyta > Magnoliopsida > Alismatales > Araceae > Colocasia > Colocasia esculenta. Next base: position 12,018 of record JACBKR010004081.1, on the reverse strand, counting down.
ATATCTTTAAAACTTAGAGGAACACCGTCATCTAAGGTAACAGATATTTTGCACTCAAACTAGTGAAAAGTAGTCTCCAATCCACACACCTTCTAGTTTAGGCTCTCGTCCTTCCTAACATAGATATCTGGGGTGATTCTTAGGACCTCTATCCTAGTAACCCTCAATCTCCTGTTCATCCTTACAGATCTTCTCGTGGTGAGCAAAAAGTGGCATCCTATTTTCAGATCCCAAAACCATCCAACAGTTTGCATCAAGTTGATATCCAACATACACCATCATCTATGAATTAATTTTTAATGATATTTCAAAAAAGAAACTTTTTTCTTTCAGTGACATATCCCTGAGTGGATTAAGGGGCATTTGATAGTACTTATTTAAAATATCTAAAATCTAATTTATCATCTAATCCCTAAAACTAAAATTTAAAAAGTACTAAAACATATTAAGACATGAAAAAAGAATTGTTCGATAACTAACTTAAATAACATCTAAAGACAATGAGATACATTTCGGCAGTCGACGGTCGGTATCTGACGATCGGCACTTGGCGCCCGACGGTTGGCTACTAGCGCCCAACAGTAGGCGGCCGACACTCAGTAGTTGGCTCCCGGCGACTGCCGTTCGATGGTCCAATGGTTGCTGGCCAGTGCCCTACGGTCAGTGCCTGACACTCAATAGTCTGGAGGTCAGTTCTCAGAGATCGGAAGTCAGTGCCCGACCGCCGGCGATCGGTAGTCGGCGCCCTGTGGTCGGTGCCCGACGATCGGTGCCTCATGGTCCGGTGACCGGCACCGGCCTGGCACCTGGCTGTCGGTGCATGACAGTCCGAGGGTCGGTACCTGGATCCAGACGCTCAACGGTCAGACCCCAACATCCTGCAGTCGGCCTGGTGTCTAGTGGTTACGCCTAGAGGTTGACACTCGGCACCTGGTGCTTGGCTCTCGATGACCGGCGTCGTGCGGTCTGCACCAGGCATCGGATGGTTGGTAGTCGGCGCCCAGCGTCTGGCAGTTGGCAGTTGGTGGCCAGCGCCCGACGTTTGGCGCACGAAGGTCGACTCCTGGCGTCTAGAGCTTGGCGCTCGGCACCCGATGGTCAATGCCCGACAGTTCGGAAGTCGTCACCTGACGTCTAGCGTTCAACGATCGACATTTGGTGGTCGGCACCCAGCTCTTGGCGACTGGCAGTCAGAGCCCGATGGAAGGGCATTCGACACCCAACGAGATGGAAGTCGGTGTCTGACTGTCGGTAGTCGATGGTCGGCACCAGCTATTCGATCGTTGGGCACTGACCATCAGGCGTCGACTGTTGGGCACTGGTGGTCGGGCGTCGGCCGCTGGGGGCGGTCACCCGGCGCTAGCCACCGACCTCTGGGCGCTAAGTGCTAACCATCGGGTGTTGAGAGCTGAGAGCTTTACATGTCTGAAAAAAAAAGTGGCATATCCTTCATTATTTTTTAAGAGGAAAAATTAGAGAATATATGTTCATTTGGACATAACTTTAAACGTTTTATCAAACAAATCTGAAAATATAATTGTTGTGATTGGATAAGATGTATGTGAAAGTGAATAAGTAGATCTGTATGAATGGCAGCGGAATTAAAACAAGTAACTCACACAGATCAAACAGATCAATTAGTGGTGTGTGTATAGAGAATGAATCGAGACAGCAAACCACAAACAAACCACAGTGCACAGAGAATTTTAAGGTGGTTCGAGAACACAACTTGTGTCTCCTATGTCCACCTCCCCATGACGGAGGAACCCACTATGGAATTTCAATTACAATGACTGGAGCACGACGAATCCAACACCCTTTGAGCACAACGGCTCAAAAACCCTCTAAGCACGATGACTTAGAACACCTAAGCACGACGACTCAGAACCCTTGAGCACAACGGCTCAACAACCTCTTAGCACGACGACTTAGAAACCTGAGCACACAGTGCTCAACCTTGTTTGAGTCACGACAGATCCACGAACTACTAGATCAAGCCCAATTAAGGAGTAGATTCTCTAGCATGATCTATCCCAGTACAATTGTAAGAAAGAACAGAAATAATCTGGTGATCTGTATAGAACGCTTACACAGATCACACACAATCAAAATACCCAATTCAATACAGACTCTGAAGTATTCCACCAACTATCAGATCTATCTTCAGCAGCAAAAGGCTTCTCCTCAGTACCAACTTCTCCCCTTCTTTCCTTCTTCTCTTCTGTTGCTTCTTTCTAGCGGCGCTGCTCTGCTCCTCTTTCTGGACGAACACCTTTTCCTGCTTCTTTTCGCACCTCTCTTAGCCGCGCATCATGATATCTTTTCTACAAAGGACAAGGGCATATTTATAGGCCTAATCATGTGACCTTGTACTTGGGAACACGTGAGTACCAAGTACCCCAAGTGAGACACGTTCCAGCCACAATTATCCTGCACAAATAGAATCTTTAAGTATTCACGAGAAAAGACAATTATATGCTTCAATTTATAACATGAATATACTAAGTCTTTGCACTTCGACTGGCCATGCGTAAATCATGACATGAAGTCAAGGTGCTTCGGATGGCAGAGAGTCAACGTGAATATACAAAGTGCCAGTGCTTCGACTGACCAAGTGTAAAAGGGAACATCCGAAGTGTTGGTCGAATTTAGTCTTGATCGGTCGAAGAGTGACTTCGTCATATCTGAAGCTTAGCTTCTTATATGATGAAGTTCCACTTCGTCATATCCGAAGTCTAGCTTCCTATATAACGAAGTTACACTTCACCTGACAAAGACGAATTTAGTACATCCGAAGTCACATTGTTAAGATGGTCTTTATCGGTCGAAGTGACTTCGTCATATCTGAAGCTTAGGTTCGTATATGACGAATTCTACTTCGTCATATCCAAAGTCTAACTTTGTATATGACGAAGTTCTGCTTCGACTGACTGTGACCAAAATTGTACATCCGATGTCTGTGCTTCGACTGACTACGACAAAAAGTGAGCATCCGATGTTTATATAAGCATGATTTCACTGTGGCCATTTTGTCTAATCATTGACAAGCATTAAACAAATGATATGCAACATGAAAGCACTTAAGTTCATCAACAAAACAATGATTTATGATATCAGCAAGATGAACCATGATTATGTCATTATCAAAACAAATCAAAATAATAATTATCAAAACAATGATTATGGTTATTCACATAACCATAACTCAACAATCTCCCACTTTTTGATGATGACAAAATATTTCTATAATCTCAAGCAAATGAAATTCTCCCCCTTTTTGACAACAAAAAAAAGATAATCTCCCCCCCTTAATCAATGACAAGGGTAGTCACCCCCATAGCAAAATACTCTCCCCCTGTGATGGTACCAAAGGTAAAATGAAAATGAGAGCACACACATGTGATACCAAAGATCATTAGTGGGTGGAGATCAAAGGATAAGTGACATTAAAGCAAGGAGTGGAATTGGAGATGGATGTATAAAAAATGATCAGAATCTATGAGATCTTAGATATTAAAATACGAGAGAAAAATTATTGTGTCTTGTGATTGTGCAACAAAGTTTAATAACAAAGACACATTCAATCACAACATATGTTAAATTTTAATAACCAGAATGCATTTAAAAAGAGGAAGCAAATGTGATTGAAGGTGACCTATGAGTTGACAAAAGTGTTTAACACATGAGTGTAGTAGCTAAACATTTAACACAATGTAGAATAATAACTCCAAACTTGTGGTCATGAACGTCATCTAGGTCAATAGACATGCTGTTCTTTTTAGACTTTTATATTCTTCTTTCATTTTAGGAGAGAGAATACAAGAATAAATTGGTCAAATTACACCTTCAGTGCAAGAGGTCACATTTATTCAATGCAATACCCCCTGATTACTCAGTGGTTTAACCTTCATTATCTTATATAAAGTTAAAACAATTTATTTGTCACCTTTTGACGTGAGCCAAAACACTTGATTATGTGAAATGAATCGGTTACTCAGTGAGAAAATGAATTCCATTGCTTTATCCGTATCTCTCTATTTTGTATAATTTCTTTTTGAAATTTTACAGGAACAGATTTAACATTGATTAGAATAGCATGATCATGAGTGTAGAAAGATATTCTTAACATGTGTGAAAAATAAAACTTCAAAAAACATACACGTTAAACACTAAAGCTACTCATGTGCCTACATGTGTTTTGCAACTCAGTTTAAAAGAGTTCAGCATTAAAAATTGACATAAATTTATTCTCAAATTGTATCTTTAAGATTAAACTGAGTTCATAATTATTTTAGTCTTTATGTTTGAGATCTCTCATATAGGAATATCATAAAGACTCATTGATTCAGATGCAAGAAGTGAAAGTTATTGATGGAGAAATGAATGAGGTGAAGATAGAACAAAAAAAAAGGTGTGTAATTGTATGACAAGTCTCCTCCTCATATGTGCAGTTTCGAAAAATAGATGATGATGATTAAGAACAGCTAGTGTCGACACATGTTCAAGTGTGTCGACCTGGTTATGAACAAAAATTGCTGCTATGTACAAACTGAGATGGAAAGAATCAAGAATGGTGGAATTTGCACAAACCAAGCTCTCTCATAAGGGACATAAATCTAGACTCTGAGAGAGGCTTAGTGAAGATGTCAACAATTTGTTTTTCTGTGTCAAAGAAGTGGAGTTCAAAAGATTTCTTTGAAACCTCATCAAGAAGGAAGTGATGTCTGATATCAATGTGCTTTGAGCGGGAGTGCTGAATGGGATTTTTAGACAGTTTATAGCACTAGTGTTATCACAAAGAATTGGAATGCAGCCTAATGTGTGATTATAATCTAGGAGTTGATGATTGACCCAAAGAACTTGGGTACTACAGCTACCAGCTGCAACATACTCAGCTTCTGCAACAGAAAGTGCTACAAAGTGTAGCTTTTTGGAAGCCCAAGAAATAAGACAACCACCTAGATATAAGCACAAACCACTAGTACTTTTTCTGTCAAATTTGCACCCTGCATAATCCGCATCACTATATGCAATTAAATCCAATTGCATCCAGCAGGATACCAAAGCCCCAGATCACATGAATAAATAAGATATTTAAATATTCTATTGACAACAATCATGTGACTATCCTTAGGATTTGCTTGAAATCTCGCACACATGCATACACTAAATTGGATGTCCGGTCTAGAAATAGTCAAATAAAGAAGGGAGCCAATCATATCTCTGTAAGTTTTGGCAATGCCAGACTTACCGAAGCATCACTTCAAGTCTTACAGTTGTAGTCATTAGTGTGCTAGATGGCTTGATGTGCAGAAATCAAATCTTTTGATTAGTTTCTTGACATTTTGTTTGACTCAGAAATATTCCTTTAGACGTTTGATGCACTTGCAAACCTAGAAAAAATTTAAGTCACCCATTAGACTCATTTCAAATTCAGACTGCATAAGATGGGCAAACTCAATGCACAAATTATTATTTGTGGATCTAAAAATGATATCATCCACATAAACTTGAACAACAATGAAATGATTATTTACAATTTTGTGAACAAAGTTTGATCAAATTTTCCTCTAATGTAACCTTTATTGACAAGGAAAGAGCTCAAATGGTCATATCAAGCTCTTGGAGCTTGCTTGAGACCATAAAGAGCCTTATTAAGCTTGAAAACATGATCAAGAATTTTCATTTTCAAACCCAGGGGGCTATTTACAAAACATTTTCTTTTATATAATCATTAAGAATGCACTCTTGACATCCATTTGAAAGACTTTGAATTTCAAAGAGGCAGCAAATGCAAGAAAAATCCGAACAACTTCAAGTCTTACTACATAGGCATAGGACTCTTCAAAATCAATACCAAATTCTTAGTTGTGTCCCTGAGCAACAAGTCTTGCTTTATTTCTGATAATTTGACTAGATTCATTCAATTTATTTGTAATTACCCATCTTGTGCCAATGACTTAAGTCTGGTCAGAGGTTTTGGTACTAAGTCTCAGACTTAATTTCTTTCAAATTGATGAAGCTCTTCATGCATAGCATTTATCCAGTATTCACAAGAAAAAGCGTCACCAATAGATTTGGGCTCAATTTAAGAAATTAGTGCCAACAAGTCCTCATTTATTACAGTTTGAAAATATGATTTTGTTGTAACTCTGTCCTCCAAATTACCAACAACACTTGTAAGAGGATGGTCTCTTAAGAATGGGTTTAGAAATTACCTCATGATCTGCATGAATTTCAGGAATATGATTACCTGAAGCACTTATGGTAGGTATTTGAATGACTTCAAGTTCACTTGGCCCTTCCTGCTCTTCAAGATTTTTTGATGGAGTTTCAAGAAAATCATTTTCATCATCATCATCAAAAAGTGGAACCCTGCAAGAGTTAGAAATGTCAATTTTTATGGAATTCTCATCAAAAGTGACATGTGGAGATTCTTCCACAGTCTTATTTTCAGAATGAAAACCCAATATGCTCTTGAATTTTCAGAATATCCTAAGAAAATAGATTCAAAACTCTTGACATCAAATTTATCAAGATTTTCTTTGTGTTATTATGAGCAAAAACATTTACGTCCAAAGACTTTGAAGTAGGACACACTGGGTCTTTTTTCTTTAACAATTCATATGGAGTTTTTTTGATCTTGGTCTTAACAATGCTCTGTTCAAAATGAAGTTAGTTGTATTTACAGCCTCAGCCTAAAAAGATTTAGACAATTTGCTTTCTAAGAGCATAGTTCGGGCCATTTACACGTGTTCTATTTTTCCTTTCTACAACTCCATTTGTTCTGGAGTTCTAGGAGAGCAAAACTTATGAAATATGTTCAGTTCAGTACATAGATCAGAAAAAAGACTTGTTTTCAAACTCACCCCCATGATCTGTTAAGAGGACCTTTATTTTGAAGGACAGACCTGCTAGAAGAATTGTCAAATTTCCTGAATTTTGAGCATACATCACTTTGTGGGATAATAATAAGACCCAAGTATATCATGTAAAGTCATCAATGAGATCACAAATCCATATCTATTACCACTCTAAGACTTGTGTTGACTAGGTTGCAAGCCCAAATGGGGGGGTAAATGGGTTGCCTAAAAAATATATCCATTAATTTTTGTGTTAAAAAACTTCAACCAAAAACACTAAGCGCAGGTGTTAGAGTTAGTGAGCAGCGAAACAAAGAGAAAAACAATCATACAAAATGCACAATGATTTTTATCTTGGTTCGAACCTCCTATCACCAAAAGTCCTACGTCTAGTCTCCAAGAAACTACTTGGGATACACTAACCAAGGGTACAGTTCCCCTCAAGGACACTTACACATCCAGCACCCGCTGGCCTTCTCTTCAACCCACGAAGAGGCAATACAACCACCTGTAACAACATGTCTTCCCTTCAACAAGGGAAATAAACCACCTACCTACAACAGTCTTCTCTTCTCACAGGAAGAGGAGCACTCTTAAAGAAGAGTTGAAGGAATGGCCCCTAGACCAAGCTTATACAACAATACAGTGCTGATCCGAGGCACAAACTGAGAGAGATAAGAATAGGCTATGATGCTACTCTCTCAGAGACACAAGCTCTCAAAAGAAATGAAAAGATGCTTCAGGAGAGCTAAAGAGCAGATGGACTTTGAGTGAGGGCACACACCGCTTTCTAGAGACTGTCAAGGCTTCCTTTCTTTTGGTTCGCTTCAATAATCATGTTTCATAGCCATTGTCTTCTTCTTTATAAACACTTCAGCTATCTTCATATGTGTCCGTTGAAGTGTCCTGTCTCTTATTCCTTGGTGCTCATTTCCATGCAGTCGCAGCAAGTCTTACGTTGTAGAGACATGTGACTACCGAAAACCTGCAGAGATTTAATGCTAAGAGAGAGATCTCCAGTCAACGGAAAAAGGTGTTATACAAAAATAGATATGTTCATTCTATCACCATAAAAATCATAAGAAGACTCGTTACAAGAATGACAAACTGTAAAGCGCTTTCTGCAAGGGAGCTGAGTCCTGTGACGAAGTAAGCCACAGACGGATATATCTTTTTGTTCATACGTAAAGTATTAGAAGACTTATCATGAAGATAGTAGTTAATCAAAAAGTCATATTGTAAGAAGATATACAAAAGAGGATATGTTCATACTGTCATCATTTAAAGCTACAGAGAATATCATGAAAATAGCAAACTTAGACGTTGATGTGCATGGAAACTGTATCCGTAGAAAGACCATACGTAAGAGGATATTTTTGAAAGCCTTTGTGTAAGAAGAATATGTAACAGATACACAAAAATTTGAAATGCACATCTTTAAAAATGGTTTGAAAAATATTGCGCTCCAGGATTTGATCGTAACACATGTATAATTAAATTTCAATCATAATCAGTATGATTACTGTAAAGATACTTGTTTTGATAAAGATGATCAAGGTATTGACAATAATTTATCTGAAATAGAAATACATGCTAATTGGTGTTTAAGTCACAGTCGATGTTTAAGGAGTAATCGATGTTTAAGCAAGACAATCGATGTTTATGAAGACAATAGATGTTTTATAAAGGCAATCGATCTGTAAAGAGGCAATCGATGTTTGAATATAATCGATATAAGCAATCGATGTTGAAGCAATCGATGTTTTAAGGTAATCGATATAAGCAATTGATGTTGAAGCAAATCGATTTGAGAGCAATCGATGTTTCAATGCAATCGATGTTTAAGTGAATTGTAATCGATGTGAGTTTGTACAGCAATCGATGTGATATTAAAATAGTAATCAATGTGTAATGTATAGTAATCGATGTTTAAGTGAACTATAATCAGTCTCACGTCGACTGTCCAGGAGTCGGAGTTGAACCACTTCGACTTTACAGGAGTCAGAGTTTAACTACTTCAACTTTACAGGAGTCGGAGTTGAACTTAGAGATACTTGGAATACTTACAATGTTGATCCTTGAAGTCTTATTTATTTCCTTTGAGTCTCCTGTTGACAGACTTAACCAAAATGATATTAAGGTAAAAATACATGATTTAGATAAAAATTAAGAATATTCTGATAAGTTTTGTTATCACCAAAATATATAGTCATGGACATAATGGAGTCAACAATCTCCTCCTTTTTGGTGATGACAAAACTAACCGAAATCATAATGCTAAAAAAAAAATGACAATATGTATTCATAGTATGTATGTATCAGAGTATTTCTCTCCCTTTCTGTCAATGACCAAAAAGGAAGGTCTATGGAATAGAAATGATGAAGCCAACAGGAAAGATATGGAGAAGGATTTAAGATGTCTCCCCCTTAGTCCAAGGCTCCCCCTCAGTTCAAGACGTCCCCTTAGCTCAAACCAATGTGAAAATGAGTTAAATGTAGGGAACTTGGTCAGAAGAAGTAGAACATGAAAATGACCCATAAAAAAATGAGAGTGGTAGTTAAAGATTGGATCAAAATAGAATGAGTAGATGTTGCAATAGGATGATGATAATAGTTGACCTGTATGAAGAATGTGTCGACCTGATGTAAGGAGGTGTTGACAGATAAAGAAGTTGTGTTGACATGATTTAGGAATGTGTCCACACACTCATGAAGTACAAGAAGTTTTCAACAATGATTAGGAGTCATTCATTTCTAAGGTACTCTGAAAAATTAATGTCTTTAGTTATTGTAGAAATACATCCTTTACAAATTACACATGCCCAGCTCTCTTCGGAGAGAGTAAATATCTCTTCAGGTAGGAATTTTGTAAAGATGTATACAACTGATTTCAGTTCTACGAAGAAATGCTAATATTACCAATTGCTACATGATCTCTAATGAAATAATACTTAACCTCAATATATTTGGTTCTTGAATGTTGTACTTGATTCTTTGTGAGATTGATGGCACTGGTGTTGTCACATAATAGGGGTATAGATTTGATGTTTAGTCTATAATTCTTAAGTTGTTGCTTGATCCATAGTATTGAGTGCAACAACTCCCAGCAGCAACATATTCAGCTTTAGTTGTGACAGAGCCTAAGTTCTACTTTCTTGAGAACAGGAGATCAAACACCCTGTAAGAAATTGACAAGAACACTGGTGCTTTTTCTATCCACTTTGCATCCAGCATAATCAGCATCAGTATAACCAATGAAGTTCATCTTGTTGAACAATCATCTTTTACAAATAGTTGATTTATGTTTAAAAGAATTGTTATGCATTTATCTCTTACAATTGCTTGATCATTATTTTTTTTCATGATAAAATCTTTTAATAATCTCCTAAAAAAATTATTAATTATACCACAGTTTATTTTATATGAAAATTAGTACACAATGTATACATACATATATATCATACTGACTCCGACTCTCAAGAAGTCGAAGTGTTGTACCGATTGCTGAACAAACTGGTACCACTACGACTCCTGAGAAGTCGAAGTAGGCTACCGATTGTTGAACAAACTGAAGACTCACTGCGACTCTTGATAAGTCGAAGTCTAACATCGATTACTGTCATAATCATATATCGATTGCTTCATATACATTGATTGTCTTCAACATTGATTGTGTGCATCGATTGCTTCAAACATCGATTGTCTCAAACATCGATTACTATTATAATCATACATCGATTGTCTTCAACATCGATTGTCTGCATTGATTGCTTCAAACATCAATTGTCTCAAACATCGATTACTATTATAATCATACATCGATTGTCTTCAACATCGATTGCTTCAAACATCGATTGTCTCAAACATCGATTGTCTCAAACATCGATTACTATTAAAATCATACATCGATTCCTTCAAACTTTGATTGTCTCAAACATTGATTACTATCATACATCGATGCTTCGTATATCGATTGTCTAAAACATCGATTGCTTATGTTTCATATGATTACTAATATCGATTGTATGCATCGATTGTATTTCTTCATATTGATTGTCTGTGTCTCATCTTATGATCAATTGTTTCTCACTTCAATTTTTCGACAGTCGAAGCATGTTTACTACTGTAGCAGTACTCCGACTCTTTGAAAGTCGAAGTATAACATTAACTTCTGTGATCAACTACACTTAAATGTTTTGAAGTATCTGTTATTATTTTTGCAGAACTATTAATATATTATTTGTGCGATTAATGTCTAATTCTTATAATATTATTTTAATGATCTACAGATGAACACCTGAGTACACTATGACATTCTCTTTGCTATCTGTACGATACTTTATCCAATGTGCCTTGTAATTCCTTATTCTTTTATTTTGTACCTCATAACATTTCTGAAGATTAGTTTTATAGTCTATTCTTTTCAGAATGCTACGTGTCTTACAAAGACATGTGGTAGCATGCTTCATAATCTAGTTTCCAGATTTTATGGAAAAAATCCTTGAAGCTATACTACGCGCCAAGCAAGTATCCCATTCCTCTTGAATGCTCACCTAACCCTGTACTATTCAAAGGACATACTATCTGTCTGTCAGGAACTGATAGATATCTATTTAGAAACTTCTTGTCCCTTACCTACTTATATGATTTTATATTTCTCACAAGACTAACCCGAGAAAAAGGAAAGGTGTGGTATGGTGCTTGCAGAAAATCAAGAAAGGATCTAAAGAAGAGCCATACAGCTATCTCTATAGTCTGAAGCCGTTGAAACTCAAAAGATAGAAGAATAACTCACTTATGATCTAATCTCAGTTGTCTCGAAGTCTCAAGACCCAACATTCAAATTCAAACGACTATTTTCAATTGGTTGTTTTCAAACGGAAAACTTCTGAAGACTATATGGATCTGAAGTTTGAATTACAAATAGACACACATATGCATCTACCATTGCAACACACTTAGATAGCATATACACACAAAAGAGAGCCTACTTCAAGCTTCGACTTCCAAGCTCTCTTGCATTCAAAAGTCTTTCTCTTTGGGTGGCTTTTTGCTATTGTTGATTTTATTTTCAGTCCACCCTCTTAGAGTTAGAAAGAGTCAGAAATTCAATTGATACATGTATCCCTTTCTGATCTTCTATCTTTGCTCATCT
>JACBKR010004080.1:0-26068 GCA_014218235.1 Colocasia esculenta | reverse complement strand
AAAGTATAGTGTGTCGACACCCTAACAAGACTGTGTCAGCACACTCAACATGTATCAAGTGAATTTTGACTTTCTTTTTCAGAGCTCCTTTAGTACCCATTATATAATTAAAAATAGAAGTGTTAGGTACTATATGCACCATTCATTTCTCATAATGTATCATAGTTATACATCATCTTAGATATCATCTTAGACATCATCAACAAAGGGGACACAACAATCTCTCATTTTTTGATGATGACAACTATGATAGTTAAACATTCAAGAATTAGTTACCACAAGAATTTCACTGAATAGCTTAGCTTGAGAACCATGTGCAAGACTTTCATTTCATTTCACATGAGAATACACATGCATATGATATGACATGACTCTCAAAATTTCTCTCCCCCTGAATATGTGTCTCTCCCCCTTTGAGACACACTATACATGTCTAGTTTTCCTCCCCCTTGACATCATCAAAGCAAACTACTTGGGTGGAACTCGGGGTCGTGAAGAGATGGCAAACAGTCTTCTTCAATTTGAGTCATCTTGTCTTCTTGAGATTCCAAGGTGTTCTCATTAGAAAATGAACTGCATATAATCTAGAATGCAAGGTTTCTTCTTCTTAAGATTTTCATAATGTTTATTGTCATTTGATCAATGACATGTGGCATAGGAGGTGCAGATGTAGCATATCTACTTCTCTTGTACTTGTGTCATCATGCACCTTCCACACACGATTGAAATCTTCTTTAAGTTGTTCAAGTTGTGGAGCAATGTTCTCATTGTTCTCTCTAATGTTCCATGTCATGTTCAAGATGAGCAAATGACAATCTTAATTGGATATCTGAGTAACAACTTCTTGACCAGTCAGTTTTCTTGAGTTGTTTGATTAACAATTCTTGTCAAGATATCATGAAGTATGGTCTGCAAGAGAGACATCTGAGTAGAAGCATTACCAAGGGTGCCAACCAATCTATTAAATCTTCTTGAAGCATGATCTGCAAGTTCTTGTTGCTTCAAGAAGTGACTATTTACAGTGTTTTCTAACCTTTGTATTCGCAGCTCAAAATTGTTGGACATTTCTCTCATAATAGAGTTTAAACTGTCAAACTGAACATGAAGGAAATTATACAATTGAGGTGGCACTGCAAATCCACCTGTGGAAGTGAAGTTGTGCTCTCATACTGAAAAGTAGGATTGGGCACCATTATGTCTTCATTTGGGACATTAGTAGTTGGGCTTGGAGGATGTGGAGCTTCATGAGGAGGTGATTGCTCATGCATTTCTAGAGCTTGCTCTTGCTCCACTGGTGGCTGATCCACCTGAGGTTCTAACACTAGAGGTGGCTGGTCCACCTGTGATTCTGGCTCTGATGAAGTTATGCAGTTGACTGACCTCTTGTGACTTGTTCTCCTTATATTTTGAATTTCATGTACTCACAACATTGTTCAGACAATATACATTGCATTGAGGGATTCTCTAAGCTTTTTCTTGAGAGAATGAAACTCCAGCCTTATCAAAAATTGCAGTCAAGTGGTTTCATAAGGAAGTGATCATTTGACCTTTTTCCTTGTAGTTTTAGACATGATTTGACACAAATTTCAGTAAAATCCACTTTGACTTTTTCAACATGCAGTACAATTTTTTTTTAAATATTTGTCACTCTATTCCTTCCGCCACCTTGAGGTGTGAGAATTGTAGTGAACATGTGATGTAATAGCCTATGAAGTGGTGGAAAGGTATGGCATTAAGCTAGTGACAGGGTTTGTTTTGTGTTCTTCTTATCACAAGGTAATCCAGTAATCAAGGAAAATCCATCATGAAGATCAAATTGATAAGTGTAAAAGTCTTCACTAGTATGGGGAATATCAAGAATCTGATGAATTGACTCATTAGTTGAACTTTCACACCTTTTACCTCTTATTTCAAACCTTCTGGTGTGTCAATGAGGTTCTTGTAGAATTCCTGTACCAATCTTGGATAGAAGTTCGATGTGCACTGATAAATTCCAGCCATCCTTGGAATTCAAACAAGGTAGTAATTCTGGAAAAGCATTCTTTAAATCCTCATCAGTCACATTAACTGACATGGGCTTCAAAATTTGTCTAATTTCTTTTACGACTGTTCTTGGGTGCCCTCTAAAGAAGATGCAGATCCATCAGATGAGGTTTAAATCTGTGGTTCTGTGTTAGGGCTTGACTCTCAGTACTCTCTTCTATAGAGAAGCTGGTCTCCTCTGAGGAACTGGAATCCTCAACCACTTGCGTCTAGGGTGCTTGGGTAGCATGACAGATTTGCCTTTACTGGGTTGTGGTGCAGCCTTAGCACTTTTGGTAGATGTGTCAAAAGAGGCAGCAATACCTTTTCGCTTGGTAGAATCGTGCGTCTGTTGGATTTTTTCCATTGGCTCATTGCTAATGACAATCCCCTTGGCCATCTGTATTTTTCCTCCTCGTCGAGGAGCTTGTTTAGGAGCCATGATAGCTGGAGGAGGAAGAAGATGAAAAAAGGGGAAGGAGATTCAGAGACGGGAGGCTGGAGGGATCCTTTTCATTGAAAGTTCAAAAAGAGGAGTTGGTAAGGCACGACGTCGACCTAGGTTTGGAGTTGTATGAGAGAGCGTCGAGCGCACATAAGAATGGTAAGATGAGTCGACAGTTCAGCCAATTTTAAGTAGAAATAGTGCACGTGTGCGTCGACCTGAGATACAATGCGCGTAAACACAAATGAATGTGTGTTGACCTGAGATTCAATATGAGTCGACTTGAGATTGATTTTGATGCAAGGTGCATCGACACAAGATGAAGGATGTGTCGACTTGTTTGAAGCATGAAACCAATTCTATTGGAAAGATAGAGAGCAGAATCTATAACATGATGAATATGACTTTATTATGAAATTTTTTAGGGATTTTTAATATGTTAAAGAGATCACTTTCTACTTCTAATTATCTGCTTTTTTTAAAAACTGAGACACATTTAATAGAGTTAAAAACCCTTATAAAAGTTTGTAGCATTACATTCTCTTAATTCTTACTCATCAATTTCATAATAATTCCTCTAGGAAAGACTTTAACTAGTATTGAAAATAAACATACTAGAGGTTCTTAGTTAGGCAAAGCGTTAACCATTTTTATTTATTGCATTTCTCTTCATAACAAATTTTAATGAGCATTCAGATATAGCACAACTTTTTCACACAAAGGCACATGCTTTTTATACACTTGAGTCTCTGGTACTTGAGATTACTAATCATTCTGCTTCAAGGGTTTTAAGTAAATCTTTTGACGTGAGAATATATGTTTATTAGACGCCAATATTCTCAATTACTCAGTTAACATACAATTTTCACATATTTTGAATTAACCCATTTTTGAAGAGAGATAGCAAGACACTTCATGACATACATTGTTCATCACTTTTTGTGAAGATCTGTAGTTTTCAATATTCAAGCCATTGCTCTCCAAGAGAAATAAAAAATCATGGGTTACACTCTTAGCCTACTTCAGATTATGAAAGATGTTCAAGAACAATAAATTTTGAAGTTTTTTAACCAAAGAAACCATATTACTTTTGAAATTCATAGTATAAAAGAATGTGAGTTTTTAGAATAATTTAAAGCTATTAAATATCCACTCTTTGGTTATTTTCAGAAGATTTAATGATTAAGATTTAAAGTTTATAAGTCCCAAACCACCAATTTACTTTGGGCTGACGTAAGAAAGAATAGTGAATCTTTAACTCCCCATGAGTTATTGACTTGGACAAAATTTTTCATTTAAAAGACTTTTCCTCTTGACATGTAAGGAAACCAATGGAATGTATTTGCCAATAGTTGAGAGAAAGATATGAAACTTTAGATAACAATCAAAAGATAGTGTGTCGACACATGATCCTGTGTGTCGACACAGGATGTTGAAATTCCAAACTGAGTCCATTAGCTTGGAACTCGTGTCGACACAAGACCAATTATGTGTCGACCTGTCTCTAATCAAACTCAGCTTTAGTTCTTTTCAAATTCTTTTCAAATGATTCAACTACATTCTCATCAGATCTGACAAAATGAGTACTTACCATCAAGATTTACTTTTCTGACAAATTTCTGCAATGACTCTTCTGCCCCTTTTCAAAACAAAATCACTCCCCCTTAACATGTGCATGAATGAAATGTATGATGTGCAAATAATACAAACATGATTATTCACACACTTAGCATTCAGTATAGGGTGACTTTTGGTATGTGGCAGAGAATTTTTCTCACGCATAATGATAGTTTTCAGACAAGATTAACTTGTCCTTCACCATTTCACTATTTGATATACCAAGAAGTCAATGCAAAATGAGGTGAACGACAAATATGATGAGAAGAATATCTGAGCATGTTTCAAATAAAATGAATCAATCATTGGGCATGATTACCTGAATCCACAGTAGTGTGTCGACAACAAATCACTATGTGTCGACACAGATTGAGAAACCAAAGGCAGTTTCACCATCATTCAAACATCACAAGACATTTAGAATTTCAAAAGATAAAGTGTCAAAGTGTGATCAAGAGTCCACTTTCAAGAAGATACCACTTGTTATAAAAACTTTGAAAGATCTGAATGATATGAAACAAGACAATCAAGCATGCCATTTTTTTTTTAGATCAATTTCTAAACTTCAAACATAATAGCAATCACTCTAAAATACCAGAGATTTTACTGAGTAGTCTTCATTCTTTTTCAAAACTTTTACCTGTGTTCTCTAATTTCTTGCCTTGCATAGCCAATGTCTTAATCCATTTACAATGTATGGTTGTAAGGCTCATTAGCTTGTTGATCAAGTTGGCTTTAGGACCCATACCTGTTTGGGTCCTATAGTGTAGACAATATCATATGCAACAATGATTTTTGCATCCAAAATGATTTTCTTTATGGTGTTGATGCATTTTTATCATTAATGGAATTATGAGCAACATGAGTCCAAATCGTAATTAGTCTTGTTTAATGTACCTATGTTTTCATGAAATGTTCAATTCATGTCATGTTCACATGGAGTTTCTGAGCTTTTTCAACATAATCATGATCCTTGGTTACATGTGCATGATGTGAAAACTTTTGCAAGTAATTCAAGCATGATTATGCACACAGTTAACTTTAAGCAAGGAGGACTCTTGGTACTCGGTGGAGAAGTTTTCTCAGCATAGTGATAGTTTCCAAAAACATGACTTGTCTTTCCACATTTCACCATTTTATATACAAAGAGATCTAGATATATAACTTATCATGATTTCACTTTAGCATTCAATTTCAATCATCAAGTAGTTTATTCAAGAGGTTTTTTTATCAACAAGAAGTCTTATTTAGCAAGGAATCTCTCAGAAGTATTTACCTAGTTGGATTTTCATTTTCTTCACTTACTTTCCTTATAGTCTTAGTCATGAAGCCTTCATCTTGAAATTGACTACAAGAATCCATGTATCCAATATTCAAGCAGCACATCTTGGAACCCAAACTTGTTTGGGTCCTAAAGATCTCCCATTAATCTGCAGTAAAGATTTTTGAATCCAAAATGATTTCATATTGGGTGCATTTTCTTAAGATTAGAAACATTAGCATCTTGGTTTCTAATCTTTGAACTATGAGAATAGAATGCACCACTGACACACTGAACATTTTATTTTCTATTTTTTAGGTTTCTATCATTAAAAGCAAAAAACTTCTTTTGTGCAATAATTTTATTTCTACTCATCTACACATGGAATTTTTATGATCTTTTTCAGCATGAACATGATGTTTATTTCAATGTGTATAAGCACAAAACTTTGAAGCATGCACAAAATGATCAACTCTATGCCAACAGTCTCTAGAAATATGACCAATTTTATGACAATCAAAATATTGGAATGATTTAACATGTTTTTGAATCTTTTGATTTTTATTCCAGCAATACTTGGCAATATGACCAGATTTATTGCAATTGAAGCAAATTGGAATTTGACATACCTGGTTCTTACCTTTGCGTGGGTGCATTTGCTTGAAATTTCTTTTTCTTTGAGGAGTGACACTTGTTGAAGATGGAGTTGGAGCTTACCTTGGAGCTTTCCTTATTTGTGGAGGAGATGTGGAAATTTTGTTGTAACATGTTTTCTTTTCTTTCTTTTTTTTTGGTTTTTAGTAGAAACATGGTTCTTTCTATTGGCAGCATTTTTATCTACTTTCTCATTTTATTTTTGAACATTTTTTTAAACAAGAATCTGAACAGATTTTTCTTTAGGTGTAGCAGAATTCTTGTTTATAGCAACATTAACAAATGAAGTCTTGATTTTGTCTTCAAATTTTTTTTGTTCACAGGATTATATCCTAAACCTTCTTTTTAAAAGTTAACGTTTATACCAAAAAGATTATCCAAATTGAGTTCCTTGAACAAAATTGATAAATTCATATTTTAACTTTCAATAGTTTTACTCAATTCAGAATTTTTCTTCTCAGCATTTTGACATTTGTGACATCAATATCCAATTCATGTTTCAATCTTTGTTTTTCAACTTTCAGTTCAGCAACTTGCATCTCCAGTGTGTTACATTTATCATTCACATTTCCATCATGCAATATGCATTTAATTTCTTTTTCAAATGAATGTTCTCATCAATCAGTTTGTAACGATACGGTCGTTCGGGATCCGGGTTTACTGGGTCTATGGGTAGTGCTCTTGACCAAGAGATGGTCAATGGGCTATTTTCGTGGTTTGTGTGCACAGGGTGAGCAGTGTGGGCAGTTATCCCAGCCCATTTGCACTGCTAGTTCACTGTTTGGAACCACGACAGAGGAAGGCGATGCGATATGAACGCAGCGGCTTGCTGGACGCGATTTGAGGAACCGCCTCTGTGACACGTGGCTTGGGTTTCCGTTTGGCGTCGGACAGGGAGGACGCGTTTAAGGGGTTTAAACGTGACTTCTGCCCTGGACGCGATTTCAATCAGAGTGTTAAAAGCTTCGTTTCGGCCAGACAGAGCAGAGGAGGCTCTGTCCGGTGCAGAGGAGGGGCTGCTGTGGCTTCTCTGGTGGATTTCTGGCAATTTCGACTTTCGACGGTCCGTGCGGTGCGGGAAACACCGCGAGGAGGACGCTCGGAATGTGGGTGTGTGCGTCGGACGAGGAGGTTTGGCGTCTTCCAGTTGGTAGGGAGACTTCCTACCTTGTGTTAATGTTTTAAAGCATGAATGATTGGGGTTTAAGGGATGGATCATGAATGGGTGGTTTGCCATGTTAGGTTTAACCTGTTTATAGTTTTAGGAGGTTGAATGATGTGTATTGTTGTGAGTTTTCCCGGGGGGAAGGTGGGTTCGGTCTATGAGTTGAGCACAGATGAACTGGAGTCGCGTCGGGTTGTCCCCGCGGCATTCAGTGACGTTTGTCGCATCACGATGAATGCGTTCTGCTTGCCGTGTTGCTTGTTGAGTCGGTTGTCACGCAACCTTGAGGTCTGTCGCGTTAGCGTTAAACACGGAGACAAGGTCGGACGTGTCTTGATTGATGATCGAGGGTTTGACCATCTTGGGTCTGGTGGCGTCGTGTCGGGCCGACACGACCTGGTTGCGCCACTAAGGCCTGTCACGATAGCCTTTGTATAGCGTCTGAAAGGGGCGACGCGACATGGTCGCGGCGCTTGTTACTGCCGCGACAAGGTTTGGAATAGGATCCAACCCGATCGACGCAATTCTAACTGCGACGTCTGTGTTGGACGCGTTTCTGGTTCTGTGGCTGAGTTGGATGTTGGGCAATGAAGGTCTAGTGTGGAACTAGCCCGGTTTGTGTTGTTCTTTAAAGGTTATTATAATGTTTATGTGTTATGTAGTGTGAGTTGCCATGGAAGTCACGAGGTGACCAATGACAGAGCGAACTTATGTTCCGGTATCGGTATGCTATGTGTTGTGCTAAGCATGCCTATGTATTAAGATTGTGTTCCGATATGGTTAATGTGTGTAGATCTTACGCGTGGTCTTGGCAGTCATGTGATGACCCCCGTTAATGAGTGGTTGTGTGTAGGATGTCCTGAGGGTCACAGGGTGACCGAGGATAAGCCATTCCTTACACTTGTATATCGTGATTTATAATAAAGGATCGTATACCGTGCCTTTTGTGCTTACCGAGTTTGGTGGTCCGGCGCCTATTCTGGAATACCCCTCTAGTCGGTTACCCTAGCACCGAGTGCTTAGGGTTGTCCCGGTACGTGTGTACTATAGAGGTCTATGTCGTCTCCTGGACACCCTCTTGTGCTTGAGTAGTACGTCCGGCTGAGGGGAAAGACAACAGGGGACAGGGCTTGTGTTTGTGAGTGTACGGCATTTGTAGCGCGCTCGTGGTTGGGGGACGGACACCAGTAGCGACACTGGTCCCAGCTAATCTTGTTTCAGTGCCTCACTTTAGGGTTCTCGGCCGGAGTCCCTAAATGTGTCAGGCTTGGTCCTGCGGTTGTGGTGGTTAGTTAGTCTCCACTGTTCTTGGCTTGTTGTGTGGAGCAGAAGTTGGACATTCATCGTGACTGCGAGACTAAGAGGTAGTTCTTGTGCTTTGTTGTTCGGGTGGATACTGGCATCATGAACCAGTAGTCCATTCCCGTGTGTGGTGGCATCGTCTCCGTACCGACTCGTGTTTGACCACTGGTTAAGGTTATAACCGTGAAACCGTTAACCGTTGTGGTGTGCCCTAGAGGGGGCACAGTTCTGTGGTTCAGTGTTGTACCTCATGGTAGCAGGTACATGTACCCCTTGTGGGTAGAGTTGTGTTGTGGTACGTGAGTCCGAACTCAGCTGCTGTTGAGGCGAGAGAGACGTGCGTACTATGGAGGTCTTGTGGTGTGACGCTCCACGTGTTAAGAAGATTGGTGTCCGTTTACGATATGGTTTACGGGTGTGTGGTTGTTGTCTCCAATCCCGATGCTTCGTCTGTGTAAGGCCCTCGAATTTCCGTCGCATTATTTGTATTTGTGTGTATAATTGTGCTTGTGTATGTATGTACATATTTACGTACGTATTAATTAGTATAATTACGTGTGCATATGTTTATAGTAGATATAATAATGTATGTATGAATGGTGATAGTATGGATATATACCATATACATATTGCATGTATATACGCATGGTATGCATGGTTTCTGCATATTTTAGAGTTCTGGCCGAAGGCCATCTTGGCGTCAATCTCAGGCGTTTAGGTGGTGTCAGCGTCCAGACATGGACGCCACCACTAATCCTGGCGTCCAGCGATATGGACGCCAATATCTCTGGCCTACATGCGTAGCAGAGCTGCAAGCTCTGAAACAAGAAAAGCCAACCATTGGGGGACTGTCCCCAACGGCTCTATGGGCTGTCAAGTCACTCTAAGAGTGGGGGAGAGGGGCTTCCTTATGTCCTGAACCCGAAATGGCCTTTTCCCACTCCTCCCTTCACCTTGCAAGAGGAGGAAAAAAGAGAGAAGAAAAACCCTAGAGAGAAACTGAGGGAAAACCCCATCTTGGAGCCCAAAATCCAACAATCTGAAGCTTGTTCCGGGGTTCTACTGCAACAAGGAGCTCGTTGGATCATCGAGGAAGGCTTCCCCGACATCCCCCTGCTGTGGAGATCATACCAGGACCCCGGAGAAGGAGATCTAGGAGGAGTTCTGCACTTTCTTGGGACTGCCCAAGGAGGGCTTCACCAACACCCTAGACCCTTTGGAGGAATTTTTAAAAGGCAAGTGACTATCCATGATGTTCCCATATGTGTCTAGGTCGTTTCTATCATTTTTATGGATTTTTCCTCGAGTCCTAGACCCTCCCATTCACCCAAGGTTGAGAGCTCGGGTCTGTGTTTCTGCAAGACCTGCATTGACGGCAAGGTCAATGGACGACTATATCATGCTTGCGTCCATCGACCATGCCGCTGACCCTGAGTCAGCGGCCAGAGACCGCCGCCAAGTCCTTCTGGACAGAACAGTGACCGTTCTGCCCTTCCTATATACTATTTTCGGTATGGTTTTTCGTGATGAGGATATATGGTAACCCTACACACTATGTATATTGTCAATTTTGGTGTGTGGATGAGTGTGAGTATGATGGTGAATGTAAGATTTTATACCATGAATGTGTAAGCATGAAATGTTGAAATTCTGCCAATCCATGTTTCACGATGAGGATTAGTCTGAATGCCTTAGTCTTGTCTAATCATGAAGAGTAGTAGATCAGTGTACATGTACTCAGTTTTTGATGAATTATCCATGCTTATATAGATTGCCAATAAATTCGGTTCGGTAAATACAACGCATGAAATAATGATTTGTGGTGTTCGATCTACAATTGTATGAATTAGAGTAATTCTGTATTCTCAGATCATGTATGTGACAGTACCTCTGTTTAAAAAGTAAGTGGCAAAATTTCATGATGTGGTTAAACCCCATGTTAATTAAGTTGTGAATAGCATGCTAAATAGGTGTTTTATTTACTGTAAATTCCATTTAACTCAGAAAAATCTGAAAATTTGAGTGTATGATCTAGAACCCGAAAATAGCAGGTGGTTAAAATTTCAGGACATTTGGACCGTATATAAGAAGTTATGTATTTTCCATGTGGATTATAGAAATCTACGTATAATGTGATTAGATAGTGCTTAAACCTAACTTGAATGGTGAAATTACTGTGTGTTAAGCTCCTGAAATCTGTAGTGCCATGTAGGAAAACAGAGATGTGCATGTGAGTGTGAAAAGTGAATGAGATGAAAAGTGCTATGTGTAAAACCATGTGTAAATCGGTAAATGTTGTAAAGTGTAACTGTGCCAATGTGACACTGCTTCCGTAGAAGGCAGTGGAGCTGTATCAGGGAAAGTCCCCCTGAGAAAGTTCAATGGGTAAGTGACCCTAAGGGCATTAGGGGGAAATCCTGGAGGTGGACAAGTACCACTGGTTAGGGAGGAGACTTGTTCTCCCGGTCTGCGCAGTCCAAGAGTCGCCATTGGAATGCCTAGATGGCGTCTATGTGTAATGTGATGTGTATATGTCCTTCTTTGGTGGTTTGGACTATGTGTCACGGCACCTAAAATGTGTAATGTGTAATGTGTGATGTGTATGTGTTCATGTGTAAATGTGTAAGTGAACAATGTGAATGTGTATGTGTAAAGTGTAACCATGGAAAGAGAGAAAACTCGTGTAAAGAAAATGTGAAATTCTAAATGTGAAGATATGATGTTGAAATCCATGTGAGACAAATCTGAACCATGTGAAATCAGCAACTTAAAGCATGTGAAAACGTATGTATGCGTTTAAAAACATGTAAGATCCATGCTAGCCGTGTTTTCCTTTCATGCATGCAAATGTTCATGTTGGTAGCTCTCATATCTTGGTTCTTTAAAGACAAATTTCATGAGTAAATGGAATAGAGAGCATGTGATAGGAAAATTTTATCCTTAGAAATCTGAAAGCATGATCCATGTATAAAGTTGTAAAACTTTCATGATAGGTTGAAACTTTAAATTGACTAGCATGCCATATGTTGCAAATTGTAAATGCGCATGTAGAAACCACTAAGACTTATACGTGTATGTTGTGGTTAGTGTTGCTTGCTGAGTCTCTGGACTCACTCCTTGCTTCGGCGTACAGGTGTAGTTGGTGACGTGGCACCTTTGGAGGCGCAGTAGAGACGGACTCCGAGCGCGGAGACTAGCTAGTTTTGGAGCTTCTTTGTGATTTGTGTATTCCATAGTATGTAATTTGAACATTGTATTAGAATTATCATGAAAAGGATGTATAAGTGTGGACATTATGTATTTTATTTCACAGTTTAAATTATGTGAACTTTTAGTTTCTTATTGTTAATTACAAACTTCATGTATGTTTAATGTGGATGATGAATGAATGAAGACAGATGTCTTTTACTTCCGCTACTCTGTTGTATATTCGCGTGTATCTCAGCTGTTAGTATCGTTTGGGTAAATGTCCCACTGTGAGGACTCTTGCTATACCGACATGGGTTGGTATAACCGTACCAGTATAATGAGGGCCGTCACAGTGTGTGTGGTTAGCTGTGAGACTGTAGCCTAGGTAGTGTTTTTCCGGTGAGGCTTATGGTCGAGCTATTTGGGTTGAAGGGTGGACTAGCAGTGTTAAGCTAGTCTGGTGTTCCCGCTTTACTTTTCGAGAACTGGGTTTAGCCGGTGTGTTTGAGATTGCATGTTATGTTTCGACTACCGGTGTTTCCAGTGAGACCCTTTGGGGTTGAGGTCTCTCGTGTGGTTGTTGTTTCTTTGTGGGAGGTCCCTACTGAGCCAGTGACTGTAGAGGCTCACTCCCTTACAGTTTGTTCAAGTATTGGCCGACTTAGCAGGCATTGGCTGACTTCGGCGTGGTTTACGCAGAGTAGTGCAGACTTGTACCACCAGCAGTAGAGTAGTAGAGTCGTTTGAGCTTGTGCTCCCTCGGGGTATGCCCCAGGTAGTTGTACTCATTAATTGGACATGTAATAATGTAATTGTGGACTATTGTACATTTGGTTTACAGTTATATACACTTGTACTTTCCTGTGTTATATACTGTAATTGTGGTCTTTTATATTCATACTGGACACGGGTTTGAGATATCCCTGCGAGACTTCGGTCCGTTCGCGGGAGACGGATCTGGATATAGACCCTATTGGGTAGGGATATCCAGGGCCGTTACACAGTTGTTCACATTTTTCTTTTATCTTATGATCACGAGCCATGTTGAAAATTTGTTTGTTTAATTGATCATTGTCAAATTTGACGTTCTCATTTAGATCAATCAAGTTTTCATTCTCATTTTTCAAATCAATAAGTTCAGATTACAATAGCTCATAATTTTCTTTAATCTATGAAACTTGTTTTCACAATTTTTAATTTCATCTCTAAACTTTTTTTTCAGTATTTAACTTTTGATCTTCGTTTTTCAAATCTTCATTCTCTATTTTCAGTTTTCCATTTTCTTCATTTAATGCTTGAACATTATCAATTCTCATTTCATTCTTCTCCAATTTTTCTTTCTGCTTCTTGTTTTAAGATTTAACCTTCTTAAACTATTTGCACAAGTGCTCATAACATTCTATCAGTTCATCATAAGATATATCATTCTCTGAATCAGAATTAGACATTAATCTATCAAATGGGTCTGAACTAGATTTACCATACCCTTGAGAGTTTCTTGACTTTTCTGACAAATATGAGCCTTCAGATTTGTCTGAACTAGGAAGACCTTTTGGGCTTCCATGAGTCATGAGGCCTTTATCCTTGGTTTTCTTTCAATTCTTGCATGTCTTCATAGAAGAGTCTTGTAATTTATTAAACTTGATGTTATCATCATTGTTATCAAACCCAACAAACATGGTTCTATTTATGATGCTTGAGTATTCAGCCATTCTATGATATCACTGAAGACTATCAAACAAAAAAAACACAGATTCGGAGATCAAAGAACTAAGAAAATCTGAATATCAAACACCTGCTCTGATACCAATTGTAGGATCGAATATTCAGTGATGGCAAATCTAGAAGGGGTGTTGAATAGATTTGTAGTGGAAACTTAAGCAATTTAAAAATTCACTCTAGATTAAGAGGTCTATTCAATTAAAACTCCATAGATCTGATACACTTGAGTGTTTGAAATATGTAACGCAATTTGTCGAATAGTGTGTGCAAAGTAAAGCTTCAAACACTTATCAAATCTGAATGCAATTTAACTTGTGAAAGCTTAGTGCGTGATTACTAAGTGTGTAAACGAATCCCTATGCATGCATCTAACAATGAAACAATCAAACCACAAGACATAAGGGATTTTTAGGTGGTTCGGAAATCACATCTAGTGACTCCTATATGTACCGCTCACACAGTAAGGCACACACTACTCAATCAACTTGAGTACAACACACACACAAGAGCACTAAGGCTCATACACACAAGCACAACGACTTAGACACACACACACACTAGAACAGATTCACAGGAGATTAGATCCTCTAGCTTCGATTTAATCCACATACACACAAAACACTTGATATGTACATAACTCTTGTATGATCACACCGCACACATTCAAATCAATTCTGAATGAACAATCCAATAGAGATGAGAGATAGGAGTATGAATGGATGTTCTTCGACTGAAACATTTGTTGGGAGCTTGAACTTGATGATCTTGAGGAGATCTGATGGCATTCTCTTCAGTTTGTGCTTCTCTGGTTCAGATCCAGATCTTCTAGAAGATGTCGATCAAATAAAACCTCCTAGGATGCTCCGCAGTAGCTCTACTTCTTCTTATCTTCACGTCTACTGTTCCGCCTTGTTCTGCAAGTTGGACCTTGAGCAGAGCAGTGGAGAGACCACCTCTCTGGCTGCCGCACAGCCTTCTCTTGGAGTTGTATGGGCTCACTCCTAGTAATGAACTGATAGGAGGTATTTATAGCCTCTTGTACCCACATCATACCTTGGAGTGCGTGGGCACAAAATTCTAGGTCAATTCTATCATCCAGGAGATGACATGTGTCTCAGGTGTTTTCCGTTTTTGAACTTCCAGTCGAAGTGTGTCAACACATGAAGCATGTGTGTCGACATAGTGGCTTGACCTGATTTATGTGGCAGCTTTGCTGGAACTCAACATGTGTCAACACATGATCAAGATATGTCGACACACCTGACTTGAATGCGTGTAATAGTTCACTGGAAGAGCTTGTGTGTCAACACCCTGACAAGGATGTGTCGACACCATAGACTATTTTCTTTAATTTTCTACTCACTAGAAAGTCATGATGTGTCAACACCTGACAAGACTATGACGACACCATAGACCATTTTCTTTAGAAACTGCTCACTGGAAAGTATAGTGTGTCGACAACCTGATAAGGCTGTGTCGACACACTCAACATGTATCAAGTGAATTTTGACTTTCTTTTTAGAGCTTTTTTAGTACCTTCTATTAATTAAAAATAGAAGTGTTAGGTACTATTTGCACCATTCATTTCTCATAATGTATCATAGTTAGACATCTTCAAAACAAGGGACACAACAGACTTTTGTTCTGAAATTCGTTTGGGTCTGATATGAAACTAAGTTGGGCTATTTGTTTAAGTTGAATCTGGATGTTCATGAGCAAGTACATCATTGATCCATAAGCATATATTTTAAATATTCATTCAGTTCTGAGTAGTTTGAATTCTTGTTCTTAACTGCTCGAGTTTTATCAGATTAAGTTCCAAAATTTAACTTATGACTTCTATTCTGAAATTGGATCTAAGCCCATGTTTTGTAATGCTTCTGTACACTCAATTCTAAACATTTGAAAATGAAATTATCATGTCCCACATAAGCTACTATTCATGGCTTGATTGAAGAACTTATGATTACTTCTATCTATTGAGTCTCCCAACTCATGCCTTCGTTTTTTCCCCAAACCCATTCAAATTGAAGGTGAATGAAATTTCAACGACAAGCTATTTTCACTTCTACTGTAGATCTAGGACAAGAGCATAGTCTTAGTAACTCTCTAGAGATTTTGTTGTAGTATTTAATGTCAGAGAGAGTATTCATGTGTATGTAAATTGGATGATAGAACAAATGAACATTATTGATGTATAATACTTTTAATGATTACTTTGTGGAATGGTTTGTCAGCTTTGTGCTTGACACAAATTTGTCTGCCCATAACAAATTTTTGTTAGTGTAAACCCTCTTCCATGTGGGAGTTATAAGTTATGTGTGGTCATGGGAGAGGGTGTTACATTAAATATGAATATACAACCACAAGTATGAACATACAACCATAAGCACACAAATACAATCATAAACTCAAATGTATAACCATAACTCAACCATAAGCATCAATATGCAACTACAAATATCAATATACAACAATAAGCACATAAACAACCATAATCACCAAAATCTAACCATAAGTGGATAAGTATATACATGTGACATAATCACAATTATGTGCAAATAAGTGCCAATAAATGACCATAAATATGTATATACAATCATAAGTACTAATATATAGTCATGTCACATATGCAACCATAAGTATATAAATATAACCATAGACATATAATTAAATACAATAATAATCATGAATATTCAACTATAAGAATATATATACAATTATAAGAAGATACATAAGTACATACATAAGCACAAATATTTCCAAGATCACAAATATATAATCATAATATAATATATATATATTATATATATATATATATATATAAAGGGATAGTGCTGACTCAAGCCATTAAGGCCTACTTGCTGACTCACCAAGTCGAGAGAATGGAGGTTATGCTAGCCATCAACCAGCTTCTCAACAACTCCCCAAGTTGGAGAAAGGTGTAGGCCTGAGCAACTAAGGCCCAATGTCTTCGGTCTCTTAGGGTCCATACTGCCCCCAGGCCCATTAGTGATGGACAAATATGTAAGATATCAATAGATGCGATAGCAAAAGTAAAATATCTTAAAATCACATCGTTGTTAATGTTTTGAAATCAAACATTAAACCAAAAAACTTGTGGAGAGAATGGTTCGTCACCTTTGAGGGATTGATAAACTCCCATATAGTCGGAGAGGGATGAGGATCGTTCCCGAGGTCATGAGCTATGAAGTGTCCTACCTCTAGATGTATCCATACGAGTTTTGGTCGTAGATGGGTTCTCTTCCATGACCTCTAGGTGGTATCCCAATCTCAGCTCCACCATCTAGAGAGAGAGAGAGAGAAAGAAAGGTATAGGCTAGAGAGAAAAGAGGGGCAATGATTGTACTATGACTGAAGCTTGGCCTAAGTCTAGGCCAACAAGTTATATTTATAGACTCTAACATTTTCATAAAAACTCAATAACTGTCTATAATTGCTAACCTACCCAATCTGACCAAACGTTTATTATATGTGACCCTCTAGGCATGTATGTCAATTGATTTTGAGCTGTTAAGTTAAGAACTCCTTCTTAACTTAATTATCGTAGTCCATTATCTCATAATGGATTTAATAGGATTTTCGATCACGAAGAACTAAGCAATGCTTCATGATCCCAAAAGACAAAGGATATGCAACCCATCATGTGACCTTTCCATCCATAGATTTCACATGGCTATAGATTCTCATTCATACAATGTCCCAAGCTGGATTAGGGTATGGTCGTACTATCAAACCCTAATACACCTGACTTAATGGAATCCTATACTCGCAATTAGGTTCACCAGAAAACCCCTTTTCATGATGTACTCTCCATACCTTGACCAAGGATTTCTGAGTACAAATCTATATTGTATTCTCTCTCTAGATTCATACTGAGAGTGAATGATCCCATATGTCTACACAATTGCCCTCATAAGATTTTCATTGAGTCCGAATGACTAATTGTACAAAACCTCATATTAAGGTTCATAAGTTAGTAATAAAATATTGAATAGTCCTCAAGTAGGACATTTTAGTGACTCAGGTCAAGAATCTAACTATGCTACTGTAACTAAAGAATATCTTTATTAGCAACTAGTATGATCAACATTCAGGAATTTTGAGTTGGGTCAATTTAGTGAACTCATCCATATAATGAGCACCTACACATGTACCTTCATGTCACCACATTGATGACTAATGAGATCAGTCATCCTCATCCAATGAGTAGGTATCAAGTGCACTAGTCTATATGGTTCTTCAATGTCCCATCTTAAAGATCTCAAGACTAGGAACATTTAGAACACACATGTCTGGATGACTGATCTCATTATGATTCAGTCATCATTGCATGTGCTCAGAGAATTCATCACATCATGCGATAAATACACATAAAATAATAAGATGAAATGAAAAATGTGATTATTATTATTTATAAGAATGAGGTAATATACAAAATGATGTCATCACATCTCATGTGATTGTCTTGTAGGGCATACATCTATTTCAGACTTTCCACCCTCCAATGCCAAGTCTTCGGCCCTCCAAGTCACAGTATAGCTTGTCACTCCATTGTCAACGGCACATCCACGCCCGCAACTAGGTACACTCTGATGCTAAGGGTAGGGTCTCACCAGCTATCGGGTGAGTCACTACCCTATTAAGGCCTAGCCTCTCCACCCACTTAGAGCACCCTCTCCCTTCGAGGGGGAAATAATATGGTTGGACCCACAAGAGGAGGAAACAACACTCCATCCTTGTTTGAGACTAGGACGACAACATGTGCCCCCAGTAGTCCCCCTACAACTAGATAGCATGGTCTAAGTAGGGGCAGTAGTAGGCAAAGAGGACCCTTCAGCAGATGCTTAAAAGGGGGACCAGTCACAAACTAGAAAGGTAGATGCTCTAGACTCTCACATGAATGCACAAGAGCACCAAAGCTCACTCTCAATTCCCTTCACCTTCGTTTCAACTATGTCTTTGACTTGAGCGTTGGAGGGTTCTCCTCTAAGACTATTCCTGGGCCCCCCTAATCATTCTTATTGGATATAGTGTGGTCAATATTCCACAAATCAACAAATTCGAAAGTTGTGTGAAGATTGGATAGTGGTAGTTGATGACCATTTTTCGACCTCTACAATATATATCTAAATTATCCAACTATAAATGTCATTATTCATTATAAGCATATAAATACAACCACTAAACTAAGTATATATGAACTATAAACACATAAATATAACCACTAGCTAAGTATATAATATAAGTACATATATACAAATAAGTACAAATATATTATCATAAATATCATATACAACCCTAAGTATCATAAAACAAGCCTAAGGACATAAATACAACCATAAGCATATATACATAACCATAAGTACCAATATAAATCATAAGCAAAACAAACAAATCTAAACACAAATGTACAATCAAATATATAATGCACATAAATCAGGGTTGGCCGACTCGTCAGGCTCGGTTGTGCCAAGTTTTTCAGGGGATGGTACGGTACGATACGTACTGCACCGATCCACCCATCTTTCCACCCCCAACTTCCCCGTCCCCGACTCCAATCACCCCCTCCCCTCTAGTCCCCCCCCCCCTCCTCTCCCCTCCTCCCCCTCCAATCTCCCCCCTCCCCCTCCAGTCCCCCTCTGTCTGCCCCCCCCCCTCTTAGTCGCCACCTCCCCTTTGTCTCGCGCCCCCTCCCCCTCCGTCTTCCCCGCCACCCCATGTCCCCTCTGATGGCCTATCCCCCTCTGTCTCGTGCCCCCTCACCTATACCCCCTCCCCTCTAGTTGCCCCCTCCTTCTATGTCTTAGACCCCCTCCCCTCTGGTCCCCCTCTCCCCCTCTGTGTTGCCCCCTCCACCTCTGTCTCGTGGCCCCCTCCGCCTCCGTCTCACCCCTCCCCCTCCCTCTCGCACCTACCTCCCCCTCACCTCTGTCTCCCCCCCACCCCGTCCCCTCTGGTCGCCCCTCCCCCTCTGTCTTATGCCCCATCCCCCTCCAATCGCACCTTCCCATTGTGTCTTGTGCCCCCCTCCCCAGCTCCCCTCCAGTTGCCTCCCCGCCCGTCCTCACAGTACCCCTCAGTGTTGGCCCCTTCCGATCCAACCGTGCCGCACCAATCTAGTGCGGCACAGAAAACCGCGACATAAATACAATCTCGTCAACCCTCTTCCAAATATTGGATTCTCCTCTCTCTCTCTCTAGCTTTTTCTTTTGGACTCTTTATCCTCCACACTTCAATTTCTTTCATCAACCCCCCTCTCTCTTCTCTTTCTTTTCTTCTCTCTCTCTAGATTTTATCTTCCTATTGAACTCGTCGTATTGGTTCTCTACACCCTAGACTCCAATTTTTTTCATCAGACTTCTTGCAACCATATAGTTCGATCTTGTTTTGCTTCCACACTGTATATAGTGAGCTCTATAATATTCTTTCTATGGTCACACTCTTTCTTTTTTTTTTGGTCTAATTCTGTTCGGTCTCATCTCCAGTTAGATCTCTTCCTAAAACCCTACCAAACCTGCAGATAGGGCTGCAACTGGGTCGGGTTCAGAACCGAAAACATAGTTTCTAATTTTGATAATCGAAATATAGTTTCAATTCCAATTTCGATAAAATCAGAATGGTTAATTTTGATTCCGTTCCGATTTCGATTATATTATCGGAACCGAAATTCTGATAAGCTAAGGTGTTTACCATGACTTTATCTTTTGAGTTTATGGATAATTTATCAGAATAACCAATTCTGATTTTGATTCTGATTATTTTTCAATATGATTCTGATAGTTTATCGAAATTATCTGATACCGATTCTGATAAGCTATCGATATCATTTTTCAATTTTAAAATTGATAATTTTTATCTAAATTAAGTCAAAATTTTAAAATTTTGGATTCCGTTTGCAGCCCTACTTGCAGAGGACCCCTTCTCTTTGGTTCTGATCGGTCTCCACTCTAGTTAGGACTCCCTTCTCTTCCAGTTTATCCATTTGTTCTCTTCTCCATTCTCTCATCCCATCTCTTCTATTAAATATCGAAAATCTTCCTATAGAAATTAAACATAGAAAAATAACATTCTTTTTTAATCTTTTTATGAAACTATTTCTTCCGTATATAGTCCTGCATGCACATACACACACCGAATACTCAATTCATCTTCTCAAATTGCAACATCATTCATCCTTTAATAGCTTTAACACTGTCAATTTCCCAAGACGGAGCTTTATTGTCAAGTGAATTAATTAGTACTAGCTCTCACCTCTCTCATGCATGCACACATTTACACATCTAGTTGTGTCTATCTATCTATCCATATATGAATAGAAGATAGGATTTCATCCAATTCAATCTCTATTAATCCATCTGCTTTTGCATGGCAGCAGCGCATCACGTGTTTATGTACGTTTTCATATATACTAGAGATAGATGGTATGTAAATGGCCGGAAATGAAGCCGTCTACAAAAAGTGGTATTTGTAGACGGCTCCTATCAATGGTCTACATATGATAGATATGTGGACAGTTGAAAACATCCATCTACAAATTAATAGGGATATTTGTATACTACATATGGGGGATATGTAGATGTCTAAATCAGATATTGGGGATAAATGAGTCATTTTCACTTGCCCAACAAGTAAAGCAGGTATTTATATGGACGGTAATAAAAGAATAGGATTGATCATTCCTATCAAAGCACAGCCTCGAGACTTTTATAACATGCAGGATGAAGTGCCCGAGGATGACATTGTTGAAACTTATCAAGAAAATTTGATTGATCTTCCTGTCACTGGAGAAATGTTTGATGCGGATGTAACTGAAAGAATTAATGTGAGAGTTGGAGAATATGGAGACTTAAGTGGGGTTGTAATTCTATTACAATTTTCTATTGTAATTATGTCCGTGTTAATCTTATGTTTTTTATGTGAATGTTTGTATAAGATGTCGATGTAGAGATTTAATTTTTGCAGGATGTGAATGTGTAGATCCAGATAATTTTCTTATAGGATGTGAATGTGTGGATGTAAAAAGTTTTTTATATAGGATGATACACATGTGGATATGCTTCTGATATAGGGGAGAGGCTATTGAATTGTTTTTGTAATTACATTATTTATTAACATCAATATTTCATATATGAGTTCACATAGTGGATCACAGGTCGTAGATCAGGGACTGTAGACGGCGTGCCAGGTCATACATCTCAGGACTCACTCGTTGGACATCACCTATTCCTTGGGCCCTTGTTCCTACCTCTCAGGGCGGCATCTTCTGCTGCATCTGCATCTACATCTTCTTCAGTAGCAGATATATTTTAACAATAGTGTTCTAATTTATATTTATTTTAGTTTCATGAAATATAACCTCTTTCTTTATGTATATATTTACACAGAGACACCATCGTGGGTCGAGGGACTAGTCACAGGGTCCCTCTACAGGTGCATAGAGAGGAGGTTAGAGCCTGGACATAAGTGGAATGTGACAGTGGGTCGGTTGATATGGAGTAGGTGAGCAAGGGATAAGTTTGGTGAGCCCCATGGGGACTTCCATCAAGCTGCATTGCAAATTATGCAGATTTGTTTTTTCAAAACTTCCTAAAGAGACGAAGAATGCAATATTTAGAGATCTTGAGGTAAAAATTTTAATATTTAAAGTAGACATTGTGTATTTTTGAGATATTTAAATTGGATGTGTAGATGATCTACCTATGGGACCAGACTCTTAGACGGATAAAGAGATGTTATAGCATATGACGGCCATACACAAAGGCTGGCGTGGGATGCTGAAGTCGAAAGTAAGTCTTTTTTTTTAAGTAATGTTTATTAAAACTTCCGTTTTGTATCTTGATTATAAACTTTTTTCAACTTTGTAATTATCATTTCGTAGCATTACATGGGCAAGAGTTTTTTGAGGATGTTGTTACCTTTGTTCCAGCTGGTGTTGATCCATCATATTAGAGGACAATGTGTGAAAGTGGAACACAAGGGAGGAGCAAGTAAAATAATATGTTTTAATTGTATATATATTTATGATTTTCTCTCTGACATTTCATCAAATATATGTATTGTCTTTTTGTTTATTGGAAGTTGCTGAGCGTAACAGGCAGAATCACGCCCATCAAATATGATATATCGACAGGGTGAATGAGTTATATCAATTAAGAGATGAGTTGTAAGTTTTTTAATATATTGAATATAATTTTAATAATCTATATTGATTACTTTTTTCTGATGTGATGCTTTTTCAATTTACTTGAATAGGTGAAAACTCATTAGCGTGAGCCAACCGCATGGAGGTTTTTAAGATGAGGAGATGTAAAGACCTTTGTGACGATACCCAGCGGTGGGTTGATGATGAAAGCAACAGTCATTATGTAAGTGTATTTGTCTCATATAAGATATTCATAATCAATTGGTTAATAATTAAATATTATTTTTCTTCTTAATAAAATAAATTTTTTATGTAGGAGAGGATGATCCAGATGACGACCCATGACCTCCAGAGTGATGCCCTTATCGATCCCATTTCAACCGAGCACGCCTTCATAGCTGTCATGGGACAAGACAAGTTTGGTCGTGTTCATTGCGTAGGTAGGGCCGAGATGCTCGCACTTGGTACGGTAGGGGAGAGGGATCGACCTCCTCAAGCAGCTACCACTCAGGTGCAGTAGTTGCAGCAGTAGTTATAGGATCAAAACAAGCAGATGGAGGAGTTGCGTGTAGAGAGGAATAGGGATCGATTAGTAGGTGGATGAGCTACGTGAGGAGAGGAGCAGGGATCAGAAGGAGATAGAGAACATGCGTAGCCAGATGTCACAATGCGAGCCCTCATAGAGTGATTGGTTGGTCAGACATCACATGCCCCCCCCCCTTCTGCGCATGAAGGGACTGATGAGTTCAGTGATAATATGATGATGATTAGACAATATTGAGATAGTTTGTTTATTTTGAATGATTTGAGTATGATAATTTATGTTTATTTTTAGGTTATTGATGTATGATAATTTATTTTTCTAGATGGTTTGTGTAATTTTTATAGAGTTGTACAGAATTAACAAGTTTAATGCAAAATAAAAAATATATATATTTAAAAAGATCACATATATGTAGATGAAGTTAGCCGTCTATAAAAATATACATGGACGGCTACAAGTAATCATCTATATAAGTTTATATAGACAGCTATTGTAGCTATCTAGAAAAGTTAATGTAGACGGCTAAGTAGTCGTCTTATAAGTTTATATAGACGGGCAGTCTAGCTTTCTACAAAAACTTTGGTACACGGCTACTGTATCCGTCTACAAATCTAATTTAGACACTTAATAGTCGTTACATGAATATGTAGATGGTTAAATGTAGCCTTCTACGTATATTTATAGACAGTTGGTCGCCGTCTACACAGAGATCTTTCGTAGACAGCTTCAAACATCCATATACATATTTTTTTAGACGAACTTTTCCTTGATGACTTTCTAGATGGTTGTTAGTCATCTATACAAACTTTAATAGATGACTTTCTCTTATATGATAGCTTTCAACAGTCTACGTATCCCCTCCCACTAGTAGTGCATGTTCATTTTGGCTATACATAGATATTCATAGCTTCTCAAACACATGCAAAAGATACAAAAATGATCTAGGAACAACAAAAGTTCAGCAAGGCAGTTCATAACATTAAGATGGATATTATTCATATCTCCAAAATAGTTAATATACATGACTAAATTGCATTGTTGATCTTGATTTTTTTTGTGGATTGCCAATGACTCGGCCACTGGGCAAACAAGGCCCTCCCCAGGTTCAAAAATCGGGGCCCCCACCCACCCACCTTTACCCCATGCCTGAAAAACCCCTAAAAGCTCTGAAGTGCCGTAACACAAGCCTTTAATAAAGCCTTGAGAAAATTGCTTGAAAAGTGCCATAGCTCATCTTGTTGGGATAGAACCTAGCCCACCTTGGTGAGCATGGGGGTGCCCACCACTGGGCCAACCACTTGGATTATTGTTGGTCACAACATTGGTCCATTTTATATGAGTTTTAATTAAAATAATTATATTTTATTATTTAAATAATCACATTTTAAAAATATTTTTTAAACTAGTCACCAAGTTGCCACATCGGCAACTTGGCGATTGTAAGACCAATTTGTATGAACCGGTCTTGGCAATGCCGACAGCGGTGTCTACAATGGCGACACCGTTGTCGACATTGCGAAACACGACACGCGGTGGGACTTAAGCCACCCTCCACCCACGTGTTAGGGAAAAACCTGCCTCCACTCGCCCGCGAACCCCCGTCTACCCACCCCGCCCCATCGCAGCCACAGTCGCTGCTGCAGACGGCCGTTGTCGAGAAGACACAGTCAGGCCGCCGCAGTCCCTGCTATTGTTTTTCCCCTCCACAAGCTGTTGTTGCTGTTCTTTTTTCTTTGCAGAACCCCCTCTTTCCCCATCACAACTGGCCATTGTTGTACCCTCTCCACCCCCCCCCCCCCCCCCCCCCCCCCTTCCCCTCTTCTTCCACAACTGTTGTTGTTTAGTTTCCCCATGTATACATTTTGACTTTTTTTTATTTTATATGTATTTTATGCTATTATTTGTATGTTTTAAAAAGATACTAATTTATTAGGTAGACTTCATTTAATGTTATGATTTAACACTTTTAATTTGAATTTGACATTTAAATTTTCTTGTTGGAAAATGTTGTGTTATTAGGTAGACTTTATTAGCGACTTTGACTTGTTATCTTATGAGTGATAGCTATGACTAGTTAAATTTTCTTTAATGGTTGTTATGATGGTGTACTCAGTATTGATAATCAAAAGTCTCAATATGAAGGGGGCATTGTACGCATTTTGTGTGTAAAGAAAAACACAACTTATTCTGAGTTGATGAGAAAATTTATATCTTAACAAAATATGATGAAAGACATATTAAGATTGGTATAACGTGCAAGTGGCTACTTCTATGGGTGAATATATTGATGTGGAGTTGAAGAGATGAAATAGTTGAAAGTATGTTCGATTTGTATCCTTCACTTGTGTCTACTATACAATTATATTAGGGA
This sequence comes from Colocasia esculenta, assembly GCA_014218235.1. Taxonomy (NCBI): domain Eukaryota; kingdom Viridiplantae; phylum Streptophyta; class Magnoliopsida; order Alismatales; family Araceae; genus Colocasia; species Colocasia esculenta. The sequence continues at coordinate 610 of JACBKR010004080.1, read as the reverse complement.
AAAAAAGATATAGATAATATATCTATTCAAGGCAACGATGAAGTGCAAGCACATGGTCATACTATAAACAACATGCCCTACTCAACACTATGAGTACCGACAACCAACTAGAGTCTTTAAACGTATGTTGAATGATGATGTTGATTCCACTAAATTTTATTGTGCTAATGAGACGGATGTATGGTACAAATCATATGGCTATGGTTTATCTACATATTATAATACATGGTGAGTTGTCTCCCTTACTTGTATTAAACATATATTAGTGTATTAAATTTTGAAAGAATTTATAATTTCTAATTAGAGGTCTACACCAACGTACACACTCTAGATATATAGCCATGCAGACGTACATTGATAGTATGCTATCTCAAGTTCAGTGGACAGATTCATCTACCTCATATGCAAACCTTCAGATCCATACGCAAGATCTTACAACAGCCAGATGACGTAGAACTATCTCAGTTTTCTCCAGACGATATTGTAGACATGCCATTTCGGCAGCATATCAAGCAATTTCATGTTACACGCGATGCCTCAAAGTGGCTCTCTCTTCAATTAACCTCTTGAGTGATTTTCCTATTTTTCTAAATTTTCTAGGATTTTTAGG
>JACBKR010004079.1:0-25857 GCA_014218235.1 Colocasia esculenta | reverse complement strand
TTGCTACATGATCACGAATAAAATGATATCTAACCTCAATATGTTGGTCCTTGAATGCTGGACTGGATTTTTGGTGAGATTGATAGCACTGGTGTTGTCACATAGTAGTGGAATTGATTTGATATTTAGTCTGAAATCCTCAAGTTGTTGCTTTATCCATAGGAGTTGTGTACAGCAACTTCCAGCAACCACGTACTCAGCTTCAGCTGTAGACAGTGCCACTGAATTTTGTTTCTTTGAGGACCAGGATATCAAACATCCTGCAAGAAATTGACAACAACCACTAGTACTTTTTTTTATCTACTTTGCATCCAGCATAGTCAGCATCAGAATATCTTACTAAATTAATTTCACAAGATTTTGGATACCACAAACCTAAATCATGAGTTCTAGCTAAATATCTAAATATTCTTTTTATAGAGATTAAATGATATTCTCTAGGATCTGCTTGATACCTAGCACACATGCATGCACTGAATAAAATATCGGGTCTGCTAGTTGTTAAATAAAGTAATGAACCAATCATACCTCTATAGATCTTTTGATCTACTTTCTTACCATCCTTGTCACTGTCCATCCTTGTAGATGTGCTCATTGGTGTTGAGAGTGGCTTTGTGTTCTCAAAACCAAATTTCTTCAAAAGCTTCTTGGTGTATTTTGCTTGACAGATGTGGGTGCCATCTTTTCCTTGCTTGATTTGTAGTCCAAGAAAATAATTGAGCTCCCCCATCATGCTCATCTCAAACTCTCCCTGCATCAACCTTTCAAAATACTTGCAAAGGGATTCATCAGTAGAACCAAAAATAATATCATATACATAAATTTGAACTAGTAGTTTGTGCTTGACTTTTGACTTTATAAAAAGAGTACTATCTACTTGACCTCTATTGAAACCATGGTTTAGAAGAAAAGAACTAAGCCTTTCATACCAGGCTCTAGGTGCTTGCTTCAAGCCATATAATGCCTTATGAAGTTTGAAAACATGATTTGGAAATTCTAAGTCATCAAAACCTGGAGGCTGTTCTACATAAACTTCCTCTTTAATAAAACCATTTAAAAATGTGGATTTAACATCCATTTGAAATAGTTTTAAATCTAGAGCAGATGCATATACAAGTAGTATTCTAATAGCCTCAAGTCTAGCACAGGTGCATAGGTTTCATCGAAATCTATGCCTTCCTCTTGGGAATAGCCTTAAGCCACCAATCTGGCCTTGTTCTTAAGATTACACCAGCCTCATCCAATTTATTTCTGAACACCCATTTGGTGCCAATAACTGGATGGTCTGATGGTCTGGGAACAAGTGACCATACTTGGTTTCTCTTAAACTGATTTAGTTTATCTTGCATGGCTATAATCCAAGATTCATCAGTAAGAGCTTCATTGACTGTCCTAGGCTCTATTTGAGAAACAAATGCTAGGTAATCACAAGGAATTACATTACCTCTTGTTCTTACCCCTACAGATGGATCACCAATGATGTTTTCGAGTGGGTGATCTTTCTTGTATCTCCACTCCTTCGGAAGATTTTCATGATCAATGACTGTTTGCTGTAAGTCTTCCAGAGGTGGATCATACTTGTCCTCAATTAATGTGTCCTTTAGTTTCTTGGACAATTCATCTGCATCATCATTGTCACTATCTTCTTCCTTTCTCAAGGAAGGGTTAGTTTCATCGAAAATAATATGTACAGACTGTTCAATCAATAAAGTGTGTTTGTTTGCGTTTGTTAAACACCCTGTAACCTTTAGGTTTAGAAGCGTACCCCATGAAGATACCTTCATCTGATTTGGCATCCAACTTACCAATATCCATTTTTCCATTGTTGTGGATTAAGCAAGGACATCCAAATGTCCTGAAGTGACCGATCTTTGGTTTCTTTCCTTGTACAGCTCGTAGGCAGTTTTCTTTAGGATTGGTCTTATCATTACTCTGTTGATGATATAGCTTGATGTGTTTATTGCTTCAGCCCAGAAATATCTTGGCAAATTATATTTTGACAACATAGTTCTTGCCATATCCAATAAGTTCTGTTCTTCCTTTCAGCAACACCATTTTGTTGTGGTGTCCTTGGTGCTGAAAAATTATGCTCAATTCCTTCATTATCACAAAACTTTGCAAATTTCTCATTCTGAAATTCACCTCTACGGTCTGATCGAATGCTGATAATACTGAATTTCTTATCTTTTTGCACCTTCTTGCTAAAATGACAAAGCTTTCAAAAGTATCATCTTTATGATCTAGAAATGACACCCAAGTAAATCTTGAGTAATCATCAACTATAACAAATCCGAAATTCTTTTCTCCAAGACTCGTGGTTCTCATTGGCCCAAATAAATCCATATGAAGGAGTTCTAAGGGTTTGAGGTTGTCACCACAGTCTTTGACTTGAAGGAATTCTTAACATGTTTTCCCTTGGCACAAGGTCTGCAGACGCCATCCAATTTTGTGCTGACCTTTGGCAAACCTTCCACAAGATTCTTCTTTAGCAGTTTTCTCATACCGTCTATGCTGCAATGTCCCAGTCTTCTGTGCCACAGTTCAGTTGATTGATCCTTGTTTGCTGCCAAACAGACATCTTGATCCTTGAGTTCTTCAAGATGAAGTGCATACAGGTTCTTCTCTCTATTGGCTTCGAAAATTACTGCTCCATCCTTCAATATGCTGCACTTTGACTCTTGAAACTGAATCTGATGACCTCTGTCACAAAGTTGGCTGATGCTGATGAGATTGTGCTTCAGCCCTTTGACAAGCAATACATCTTCAATGACTATCTTTCCTTTGTTGCTCACAGAACCACTGCCAATCACTGTGCCTTTCCCATTGTCTCCATAGGTAACTGTTCCTTCTTCAGCTTGTAGATGGGTGAATAGCTTCGATTCCCTGACATGTGCCTTGAGCACCCACTGGCCAAATACCATTTGGATGCTCGAGTGTTACCCTGAAATAAAATCATCAGGTTTTAGGTACCCAAATTCTTTTGGGTCCTGATTGGTTAGTATCATTGATTTTACCTTTGATTATCCATTTCTTATGTCTTGTTGGGCATGTTGTTATGATATGTCCTAACTTGTTGCAGTGACTACAGCAGGATAATTTAGTTACTTTTTCTATATATTTGAAGTTAGCTTTGTATGATATATCTTGTTCGGGTACAAATTTTGGTGTTGGATATATTTTAGGATAAACTATGGTTTCTTCATTATCTGGGGGTGTGTATCCTAATCCATTTTTCTTCTTACCTGATCTTCTAGCACCTTTTAATATGAGGGAGTTTTTACCATTTGTGAATTTTTCCAATGTGCTAGATAATTTCTTATTTCATCTGTTAATGATTTTATTTCTGTTTTCAGTTCATCTATGCCTCCCTGTTTTTCCAATTTAATTATTTGTTCATTCTTATCCTTTAGATCTTCACATAATAACTCATTTCTTCTTTTAAGTTCAGTTAACTGTTTTTCTAGTTGCTCATTTTCAGATTTTTGATCTGAGTTGTATTCTCTAAACAAGTAATGTTTTTCTTACTAACTTTCAATAATTTAGATACATCTCTATATTTATCATATAGTTCATTGAATGCATCCTCTAAATTATCAGAATCAGAATCATTGCAGGAATCAAAGGAGGAATCAGATGTTACCTTGTCATCTGTATTTGCCATGAAAGCCAAGTTGGCTTCTTCTTCATCACTGGTTGAGCTTGACTCACTGTCTGAGTCGCTGCTGTTTTCCCATGCGGCTGTCATTGCTTTCTTCATGTATTTTTTGAATCGTCTGAAGTTATCTTTCTTCTTGTGTCCATCTTTCTTAAGCTTTGGACACTCTGCCTTGATATGTCCAGGCTTCTTACACTCATAACATGTAGGTTCTCCTTTATTCAGATCTTTTCCTTCTGGCTTCTTAAACTCTTTATTTTTCTTGAAGAATCTTCTGCCAGATTGAAACTTCTTCTTTTGGCTAGAATTCGTTGTAGTCTTCTGGACAACATAGCTTCTTCATCATCACTGTCCTTGCTGCTCTCACTGTTGTCCAGTGATTCTTCTGACGACTCGACTCTTCATCAGCCTTGAGCGCATTTGACTACTTCTTTCTGCTAGAGGATTCTCCTAATCTCTCCATGTTTATCTCATGGGCCATAAGGGACCCAATGAGCTTTTCCAAAGACATTCTCTTTAGATCATTAGCTTCTTCAATGGCTGTAACTTTGGGAGTCCATGAAGATGGTAGGGATCTAAGAATTTTCCTTACCATGTCTCCCATTTCATAGGTCTTTCCTAGTCTGGCTAACCCATTTGTGATATCTGTAAATCTACTGAACATCTGGGTTATGGACTCACCTGATTGCATCTGAAATCTTTCATATTGGGTTACAAGAATGTCAATTCTTGTCTCCTTCACCTTTTCTGTGCCTTCATAAGTGATCCTGAGCTTTTCCACATTTTCATTGCGGATTTGCAGGCTGAGACTCTGTTGAATTCCTTTTTACTTAGGGCACAACACAGAATACTCTTTGCTTTACAGTTCAACGAGATCTTCTTCCTGTCGTCGTCTGTCCACTGAGCTTTCTCATTTGTAACCAGGAGATCACCTTCTTCCACTATTGACCATATCTGATAGTTGTGACCTTGTAGAAAATACTCCATTCTGGTCTTCCAGTAAGTGTAGTCTTCTCCATCGAACAATGGTGGTCGGTTAACTGACTGACCCTCGAAATGACTTTGGGCTGCCATGGATCTTTACTCTTCAGATTGTTGGATCTACTTCTTTGTTGAAGAGACTCGCTCTGATACCACTTGTTGCCCAGTTGACAAGCCCATAGGGGGGGGGGGGGGGTGAATGGGTCTTTTAAAATATTTGATTAGTACCTGTACTTCAAACATTCACACAAAGACGTTCTTCGATGAAGGTTAGTAACAGTTAGTTCAAAGAGCAATCACACAAGAAAAACAACCACACAACACAAGAAATTATCCTGGTTCGGACCTCCTCTCCTTAGGAGTCCTACGTCCAGTCCCTGAGCAACAACTCATGATTCCACTAACTAGGGTACAGTCCCCCTATGGACACTACAACACCCAGCTCAGCTGGTCTTCCTTCACACGAAGGGAATTACACCACCCTGGATACCCCACCAGGTCTTCCTTCACAACAGAAGGGAACAACAACACCCTGGATACCCCACCAGGTCTTCCTTCAGAACAGAAGGGAACAACAACACCCTGGATACCCCACCAGGTCTTCCTTCACAACAGAAGGAACAACAACAGCAAAGGTAAGCAGTAAAAACAAGCCCCTAGATCAAGCTTCAACAAGCTAAGATCTGAAGCAAGCAGAACTGAGAGTAGAAGATCTAGAAACACAGTAGACTCTCAGAACTACACGAGCTCTCTCAGATTTTCACTACAGTGTGAAGAGCAAAGAGCAACACAAGAAGGAATGAGGTTCTTGGCTCTAGAATTCTCTCAGAAGATTTGAATTGCTTTATGTAGGTTCTGGCTCTAGAATTCTTTGATCACTAATGTGTTGATTATGTCTCACTAATCATCTTCCTTTATGTAGGTGAGATTCCATTCAAGACCTTGTACCATAACAAGAGAGAAAGGACAAGAAAAGAACAAAATAAGAACACCTGTCGACAGACCCAGATGCTCCTGTCGACAGATCCATACAGTCAGACATCAAGCCTTCTGGAAAAACAAGCCCTGTCGACAGCCCCAGATCGCCTGTCGACAGATTCATACAGTGAATGCTTTCCAGAAACTCCAGGACCTCTGAATGTTGGAACTATGCAAGCTCCTGTCGACAGATGACATGAGACCTGTCGACAGACGAAGCGAGATGTTAGATACGAGATCTCCTCATGATCCCTATATGGGTGTTTCCATAAATCACGACTCTCTATACTTGAACACCCGTATAAAAGGTATCTTTTGGAGATATTTTCATACACAACAAGCAGCCTCCAACCAGGAACCCTACAAGCTCTTAAGAGAAGTCCTGTTCTGCTGCTCTGCTTCAACCCACCGCTCAGAACCAAGAAGACACGTCTTCCCAGCGGAGGTGAAGCTTGAACGTCGTGGATTCAAGCATCTTCATTAAGTTGTGATCATCAAGACGAAGCTTGAAGTCCAGCCAGACGTTCACGAGAAGAGTTCTTCCATCAGGATTTGTCTTACAATTCAGAACTCTCTCTGTTTTCATTTTTACTCAAACGAGTGTGTGTTGTTGTGTCTCAAGCAGTCCTTGTGCTTGATTCACGTGTGTGAGTTGATCTGATCATGGTTGCACATCAGATAACTCGTGTGTGTGAGTTGTAGTTGACGAACTAGCTCATAAGCAGGTTATTCTACGTGTGTGTGGCCCGTGGATGTAGGATACACAAGTTGTGTACTCCGAACCACGTAAAATCTTCGTGTCTTATGGTTTGCACGGATTTACGTTAGATGTTTGGTAGGCACGACATCTCTACACACGCTTGATAGTTTGTTCTTTATCTATTGTCAAGTCACACACACATCCACACTTAATTTAAACTCTCCTATTGTTTCAACAGTTTGTGTTCTCGCGAAAAGAAGGTGATAAGTTCTTTTAATCGATAGTAATCTATTCAACCCCCCTTCTAGATTACCATATATATGGAATTCCGCAATCTTTCATCCTTCACAACAGAAGGGAACAACAACACCCTGGATACCCCACCAGGTCTTCCTTCACAACAGAAGGGAACAACAACAACAAAGGTAAGCAGTAAAAACAAGCCCCTAGATCAAGCTTCAACAAGCTAAGATCTGAAGCAAGCAGAACTGAGAGTAGAAGATCTAGAAACACAGTAGACTCTTAGAACTACACGAGCTCTCTCAAGATTTTCACTACAGTGTGAAGAGCAAAGAGCAACACAAGAAGGAATGAGGTTCTTGGCTCTAGAATTCTCTCAGAAGATTTGAATTGCTTGTAGGTTGATCATTCTACTTGTTCTTCTAATCTTCTGTCTTGTATTTATATCTCCATTTGAAATATGGCCGTTGAAGTAACCGTTGTCTCTTAGATTGGTAGACGTTAGACTGCTTTGACATTTGGAAGCTTCTAGTCAACAATCTTTTATCCATTTGAGCACGCAAAGAGATAAGGTCTTCTGGCGTCTATATGGTCCAACGTTGTATGACAAAATGTCTTTAGGGCCCTGCATACATTAATTGCTAGAACAGTAGATAGCTAGACTGTCTCTTGATGTCAGAAAACGTTGACGTGAATATTCACCAAAATAGCAATGCCAAATAGCTTGTTCTAAAATATGTTTACAGAGTGTGCACGATAATGAAAAGATATCATCTGCATGCATGCAGAGATACGTTCTGTCTTCATTAAATGCACAGCAGTCAGACAGATAAGAGAAGACTTTGACTATTCAATGCTTTAAGAGATAAGATAAATATCAAGTCGATATAAACCATAAAGTCATTGTCTATATGACTTATGAAATCGTTATGAATCCAACAAGTCATTATAGAGAGCAAATCGTTGTATTCATTAAAGGAATCGTTATGAATACTGAAGAAATCGTTATAGAGAGCAAATCGTTGTATTCATTAAAGGAATCGTTGTGAATACTGAAGAAATCGTTATAGAAAGCAAGTCATTGTATTCATTAAAGGAATCGTTATGAATACTGAAGAAATCGTTATAGAAAGCAAGTCGTTGTATTCATTAAAGGAATCGTTATGAATACTGAAGAAATCGTTATGGAAAGCCATCGTTGTAGTCGCTAAAGAAATCGTTGCGCGAAGCAAATCGTTATGAGCTCTAAAGAAATCGTTGCGATAACTTAAGGAATCGTTATGACGGGCAAGTCGTTACGAGTTCTAAAGAAATCGTTGCGATAACTTAAAGAATCGTTATGACGGGCAAGTCGTTACGAGTTCTAAAGAAATCGTTGCGATAACTTAAGGAATCGTTACGACGGGCAAGTCGTTACGAGTTCTAAAGAAATCGTTACGATAACTTAAGGAATCGTTACGACGGGCAAGTCGTTACGAGTTCTAAAGAAATCGTTGCGATAACTTAAGGAATCGTTACGACGGGCAAGTCGTTACGAGTTCTAAAGAAATCGTTACGATAACGACTTGTTTGTAACCACATGATATTTCAGTCTTATAAAGAAATCGATACTCACATAAGGAAATCGTTGTGACTTTCAACAGGAGTCGGTGTGGACTTAGAAGAATATGATCTTGAGATGATTAAAGCTTCAGAAAGGTGATACTTACCAATATTGGCTTGTTTGACCTTGGTATATTTCCTGTACTTAAGACTTATGAAATATGTGTTAGAACTTTTTGATAGGGTTTTATTTGGTTTTTTTAATCACCAAAATAAATATGTAATTAATTAAAATTACATGGGGATAGACTGAACATCAGTATGAATTCTGAAAGGATATTTTCATGCATCTAACCATCAAGGACCCAAAAAGATTTGGGTACCTACTTCTGAATAAGTTGTTTGTAGGATAGTCTTGGAGCATCAGGAACAAAAGATGCTCAAGGCATTGGTGACTGCCAGCTTTTCATTCAACTCACATCTGAAGAAGAAGTAGTCACATATTTGTTTTTAAATTTATAGTACTACTAACAATTTTTTGCAAGTCTCTCTTTTTGTAAGATCAATGCAGGTAAGACTCTTGAAGACTTGACAGACATCAAGTGATCTTGTCAAGAAACAACAAGATGAAACAACTATCCACATACTAAGTGGGAGCTACACATTAATGACAAACATTGTTGAACCCCTCTCACACAACTTACTGGTAAGAAGTATTCACAAAAAGGGGAGTGAATGCAAATGCTAAGATCCTTTTTTTTTGTTATTGACAAAGAGGGGGAGAGTATGTTTAATCTGTGAATTTTCTATATTTTCTATGTTTTACATATTTTTGTCAGAAAATTCTCATAAGTTTTGTCATTACCCAAAAGTGGGAGATTGTTGAACCACTCTTATATTTTTTCTTTTATTTTGGTGATAAAAAACTCATGATTAATTAAATATTATTGAATATATGTAATATCATGCTTTCCTAATAAATATAAATTTATGGCACTATCTGTGATGGACCACGTCATTCAAACTTGTTAACCTGATAACGAGCTTGATCCGACTCCGCCTCCTGTGAACAAGCCGAAGCCTCGCCAGGGATATCCATACACAAGTCCGTGGAAATATAAAAGAACATACTAAATGTATATAAGATCAAACATCTCACACATATTTACAGAAGAATTACATAGCCAACTTTCAACGAAAGTCAAACTCAAGTACAGAAGCCTGGGGCATACCCTGGGGCATAATAAAAGAAAATTATACTGTTGGAGGCGTGAACCCAACACCGCTACGATGCGACTCCAGACTAGAAGACGGACGTGAAATCTCCTGTTCTTCCTCACCTGAAAACAATAAGGGGTGAGCCTCACGAGTCACTGGCTCAGTAGGAAAATTCTCTCAAAAGCCGCAAACCAAAAAGCACAAGAGTAGCATGAGTAAAGCATAGCTATTTATAACTAGCAACCCAAACTAAGCATAGAGCTATAACCATAATGCTTAAATAAAAATTAAGCTAATAACATAATTTCAACTTTCATAAATAAACGGTAAACCATGCTCAGGAGTACGAGCTAAAGAAGGGTAACGCCAAACACGAGTCACGAAGACTGGTTCGCGACACCAGCTATAGACCTGGACAAACAACACAGGTCTACCTCTCAGCCTCGTAGCAAGGACGAAAGGTCTAGCTACTGCTCCGCCACAACAGAACCAACAAAGTGTGGAGACCACACTCACCACAACTGCAGCTCACACGGCTACAGCTCCATGCCTGGCACCTTTAAGGACTCTGGCCCGAGCTCCTTAAAGTGAGGCACTGGAAAAGGACTAGCTAGGGACCAGTACATCTACCGGTGTCCGTTCCCCAACTAAGAGCGCGCTACAAGTGACTAAGACAACCACAAAACACAAGCTGCTATCCCATTGTCGTCTTTCCCTCAGTCGGATGTCCTACTCAAGCTACGAAGTGAGGGTGTCCAGGAAGACGACACAGACCCTAACGGTACACAAGTTGGGACACGACCCCGAGCACTACGTGCCTAACTCACAGAGAACCTGAGGTACCCGACTCGAGAGGTAACCACAGGTGGCGTCGTATACCTGACTTGCCTCGCATGCACAACCATGCAAACTCGATAATTCCACTTACCACAAGTGCCAATGCACCGCTAATAACCACTGCATGCAAACCAAGACTTATACGGACCCATGCATGAGAGCAACTCATAGTACCATGAAGACAAACCAGGGCTCGGTAATAGTCATCTAAATCACGACGGACATAGAGGTCGCTTTTTGATGACTGAATCGCGACGGACCAAACCGTTGCGTTACAGATTGAAACGCGATGTCTGGATCTGTCGCATTTCAACTGCAGAAACCCTACCCGAAATCCCCCTCCGAGAGAAGCTCAAACCACCCTATTCAACACATTCACATGCTATTTTGCAGTAAAATAAAGTCCTACACATGCCTTCTACCTTTCTTAACCCAACACATATCTTTAAAACCTTAAACATGGTCTAATTAAATCAAAAGGAGAACAATCCCCCTACCACACGTAGAACACAAAGAGCGCATAAAACGGCGCTGCCCTGGCATTCCCGCACTCCACATGACGTCCTCGCGCTGGAAACACACCGAAACCTCCAAATTGCCACAAAAAACCCCACACAAGCCTCCCCCACGGTTGAGCAGTGTTTCCTCCACTGCTCGGCCTGGGTTGGCCGATGCTAACATACAGACAAAATTGCGACAGGTCGTGCCGTCGCGTTTAAATCGCGACGGGTATATCCGTCGCAATTAAAAGCGATGCCCCCCACATGCGACACGCGACGTGCATGCAAATGTGCAACCCAGAAGCGGCGTTCAAAACACGACGACCCTGGCGGTCGCGATTCTCAAATCGCGTCACCTGTGTTGGTCGCGTTTATGAAAGCCACACCAGAGGTTGGTTTGGCCTGGATTCCAAGCCCGCAACCAACACAACCTGTAAAACCATAGGAAAACTCCATATTGGGCCACACACTGGCCACAAAACCTACTAAGTTATGATCCGAAAAAGTCGCGACGTTACATTACTATCATCTAAAAAGAAATTTCAACCTCTAAATCTTTAAAGGAAATTAAACACTAAATGCATTAAACATAACATCACATACTATCATCTAAAAAGAATTAAAAATTTACTCAAATAGGTAAGGATACGCTTTCAACATTTCTTCTGCTAACTCCCATGTATCTTCTCCTCCTTGCCTATTCTCCCATCTGATTTTACTAATTCAATTTCCTTATTCCTCAATTTCTGTGTCCTTCGACCTGTGATTTGTACTGGGTACTCTGGCATGGACATGTCCGGCTTCAAATCATTTCGTTGATAATTGACTACTTGCGATGGGTCTTTGATGTACTTTCTCAGCATAGAAACGTAGAAAAATCATGTGCATCTGTGAAATCTGTCGGGAGATCTATTCTGTATGATGTTTATCTAATTCTTTCAATCACCTGGAAGGGGCTCACATGCCTTGGGCTTAACTTACCTCTTTTGCTGAATCTCAACACACCCTTGGTAGGAGAAACCCTCAGAAAAACAAAATCTCCAACCTCAAATTGAAGTGGTTTGCGTTGGGTGTCTGCATAACTCTTCTTCCGACTTTGGGCTGTTTGCAATTTCTCTTTAATAAATCTAACCATTTCTATAGTCTACTGAATCAATTTAGGACACATAACCTTCCTCTCTCCGACCTCATGCCAGTTCAATGGTGTTCTACATGACCTGCCATACAAGGCCTCGTAAGGTGCCATTCCAATGCTCGTGTGATAATTGTTATTATATGCAAATTTTACCATTCCCAAATGATGCTCCCAGCTATCTCCCCATACTAAACAGCAAGCTCGTAGCATGTCTTCAATTGTCTGGATGGTTCTTTCAGTCTGTCCATCAGTTTGTGGGTGATATGCCGAACTATACCTCAATTCAGTGCCAACTACTCTGTGTAAACTCCTCCAAAAACCTGATGTAAATCTTGGATCACTGTCAGAAACAATTATCTTTGGAATACCGTGCAATGGTACAATTCTGTCCACATATATTCAAGCCAATCTATCCATTCCAAGACATACTCACAGCTAGTAATCTACATACCTTGGTCAATCTGTCGACGAACACCCAAATACCATTGTGCCATGTTGCTGTCCTGGGTAGCCCTGTTACGAATCCATAGCCACATCGTCCACTTCCACTGCGGAACTGGTAATGGCTGAAGTAGCCCTCCTGGTTTTTTATGTTCTGCCTTTATCTGCTGACAAACTGAACACCTTGTTATGAATTCTGTTATTTCTCTCTTCATGTGTGGCCACCAAAAATACTTTCTCAAATCTTGAAACATTTTGGTACTACCTGGATGGATAGTATACCTGGATTTGTGTGCCTCTTCTAAAACTCTTTGCTTTACTTCCATTTCTGCTGGTACATACAACCTACCTCTGAGCTAACTACACAGTTATCATCAATTGTAACACCTTCCATTTTGACAATCTCTATTAATTTCCATATGTCTTTTAAGCTTCAACAATCTGCCAATACAAGGATGGTTCAATAACAATGTTGGCTAACATTGTTCGCCGTTGGATGCTTGGAACATATAGAGAAGTCTCTACTACTTCTTCATACAACTTCCATTCCTTAATCATCATTTGACTCAGTAAGCTTTTCGGCTTAATGCATCTGCTACAACATTTGCTTTACCTGGGTGGTAAGCCAAACTAAATCATAATCTTTCAAATATTCTACCATCTGCGTTGGCGAAGATTCAAATCTTTCTGGGAGAAAATATATTTCAAGCTCTTATGATCTATGAATATTTCAAACCTCTCACCATAAAGATAGTGCCTCCATATCTTCAAAGCAAAAACAACTGCTGCCAATCCAAATCATGAGTTGGGTAGTTTTCTTCTGCTGGCTTCAATTATCCAGATGCATAAGCTATAACCTTACCATGTTGCATAAGAACAACTCCAAGACCTCTTCTTGATGCATCCGTATATAACACAAAACCTCCACTGCCTATTGGTAATGTCAATATCAGTGCTGCTGTAAGCCTTCTCTTAATTCCATAAAACGTTTCTGACAATCATTTGACCAACAAATGGTACATCTTTTTGGTTAATCTTGTCATTGGTGCTGCGATCCTAGAAAAGCCTTGGATGAAACGCCTTATAATCCTGCTAAACCTAGGAAACTCCGATTTCTGTGATTATTTTTAGTGCTTCCCATCTCATGACTACTTCAACTTTGCTGGATCAACTGCAACACCCTCTGCTGAAATTACATGCCCCCTGAAACTGAATGTCTTTCAACCAAAACTCACATTTACTAAATTTAGCATACATCTGATTTTCTCGCAAAGTCTGCAAAGTAACTCTCAAATATGCTACATGATCCTCTTCTGATGCTGAGTATACCAGTATATCATCTATAAAAACCACAATAAATTGATCCAGATATGGATGAAAAATTCTGTTCATTAAATTCATGAATGCTGCTAGTGCACTGGTTAGCCTAAATGGCATAACCACAAACTCATAATGCCCATACATGGTTCTGAATGTTGTTTTATCGATGTCTTCCTCTCTAATCCTCAGCTGATGATACCTGGACCTCAAGTCAATCTTAGAAAACACTTTAGCTGACTGCAGCTGATCAATAAATCATCATTCTTGGTAATGGGTACTTATTTTTATAGTAACCTCATTCAGTTTCCAATAATCTATACACATAAAAAGCTTCCATCTTTCTTTCTTACAAATAACACTGGAGCTCCCCATGGTGAGTGACTTGGCCTGATAAAACCCTTCTCTAACAATTCCCGCAATTGCTTTTTCAATTCTTTAAGTTTTGTCGGTGCCATTCTATACGGTGCCTTGGAAATTGGCATAGAATCTGGCTGTAATTCCACTGTAAAGTCTACTTCCCTGTGCGGAGCTAGACCTGGCAAATCATCTGGAAACACATCTATAAATTCCATGACCACTAGAACTGCCTCAACTAACTTATCAGACTCAACCAAACTCACTGAAGCTAGGTAAGCTACAAAACCCGCATTCAACAACTTCCTAGCCCTAAGTGCTGAAATTATAAACTTGGGAGTGAAAAATGGCATACCTTGAAATTCAAATACAGCTTCGTCAGGGTGACAAAATCTGACCATCTTTTTTCTGCAATCAACCATGGCACCATAGGCTTCAAGCCAGTCCATACCCAGAATTATATCATAGTCATTCAATTGTAAAGCATACAATCTAGCAGGCAATTGGTTCCCTTGTATCACAATAGGAACTTCATCTATGTAACAAGATGTGAACATGAATCCTCCTGAAGGAACCTCTACAACTAACTCACACAACCTTTCTTCTAATGGGTGCACCATATTATCCATAAATTCCTCAGAAATAAAAAAGTGTGAAGCACCTGGATCAATTAAAACTCTTGCTGAAAAGTCATAAATAGGAAATATACCTTCAATCAGATTAGAAGCCTCTGCCTATGCCCGGGTGATAGCCATAACCCGGCCTCTACCACGCTGGTGTGGTGCTCCTCTACCTCGTGCTGCTGGCGGCTGCTGGGGCTACTGCTGCTGCACTCCTCTTCCATACTCATACTCCCTTGGGTAAGGACAATTACGAATCAAATGTCCCGACTAGTCACAATTATAACACCTGTAACCCGATGGAATTATAGGTTGCCTTGCTGTACTTTGTTGCGATTCTTCCACCTCTGGCCTATAACCTCGTCCCTTCTGGAACATTTTCTGGTGACCTCCTCCTCGTCCTCTGAATATCTTCTTCAATTTCGAACCCCACTTGCTAAAACCCGAGGAAGATGATCCCGCTGGTGCTTTCCCTTTACTAACTCCAGAGGATTGCTGTGGTAGCCGAAAACTACTAGAATCCCCCGCCTGACGGGTCCGAACTGACCTCTCTAAAGTAGCTACCCTCTGTGCCACCTCCTCCACAGTTCTGCACATAAGTGGTATCACCGCATTCTACAATTCTAACCTCAGTCCATGAATAAAATACTCTACCATTATTGTATTATTGGTAACAACATAAGGTGCATATCTACTTAGTGCCATGAATCTCATTTGATATTCTAAAACAGAAGAGTTTCCTTGCTACAGAGTTCGAAATTGCTCCCTCTTAGCTTGCTGCACTTGTATTGGGAAAAATGTATCATTAAACACCTCCATAAACTGACCATGTAATGGTATCCTCCGCCCTTCCTGTAAAAGTCGTTTGCATTTTTAACCTCAACCATTCCTGTGCAAAGCCTCGAAGCTGATATGTAGCTAAAACCACTTTGTCCGCTAATGGACATCTCATAGTCACAAAGACTCTTTCTATTTCATGAATCCAATGCTCAACTGTATCTGGATTGGGTCCCCCTGTGTAGGTAGGTGGTTGCAACCTCAAAAATCTTTCAATCTGCATGGTTGATTCTTTTGCTGGTCTCACTCCACCTCCCCAGTCTCTCCTATCAACCATCTCAAATTCCTGCACAAACAACATTCCAACCACATATATGCCAACAAATCAAAACAAAACCTGGGTCAACTACTAGCAGTGGACTAGTGTATAAATCAAGCTATGTAATCTCCCAGTTCTTCCATATTCACACTGACCTTGCTTTGATACCAACTGTGATGGACCACGTCGTTGAAACCCGTTAACCTGATAATGAGCTTGATCCGACTCTGCCTCCCGCGAACAGGCCGAAGCCTCACCAGGGATATCCACACACAAGTCCATGGAAATATAAAAGAACACACAGAATATATATAAGATCAAACATCTCACACATATTTACAGAAGGATTACATAGCAAACTTTCAACAAAAGTCAAACTCAAGTACAAAAGCCTGGGGCATACCCCAGGGCATAATAAAAGAAAATTACACTACTGGAGGTGTGAACCCAACACCGCTACGATGCAGATCTGGACTAGAAGACGGATGTGAAATCTCCTGCTCTCCTCACTTGAAAACAATAAGGGGTGAGCCTCACGAGTCACTGGCTCAGTAGGAAAATTCCTCAAAAGCCGCAAACCACAAAGCACAAGAGTAGTAGAAGTAAAGCACAATTATTTATAACTAGCAACCCAAACTGAGCATAGAGCTATAACCATAATGCTTAAATAAAAATTAAGCTAATAATAGAATTTCAACTTTCATAAATAAACGGTAAACCACGCTCATGAGTACGAGCTAAAGAAGGGTAACGCCAAACACGAGTCACGAAGACTGGTTCGCGACACCAGCTACAGCTCGGACAAATAACACAGGTCTACCTCTCAGCCTCGTAGCCAAGGATGAAAGGTCTAGCTACCGCTCCACCACAACAGAACCAACAAAGTGTGGAGACCAACACTCACCACAACTGCAGCTCACACGGCTACAGCTCCATGCCTGGCACCTTTAAGGACTCTGGCCTGAGCTCCTTAAAGTGAGGCATGGAAAAGGACTAGCTGGGGACCAGTACGTCTACCGGTGTCCGTCCCCCAACCAAGAGCATGCTACAAGTGACTAAGACAACCACAAAACATAAGCTGCTATCCCATTGTCGTCTTTCCCTCAGCCGAACATACTATTCAAGCTACAGAGTGAGGGTGTCCAGGAAGACGACATAGATCCTAACGGTACACAAGTACTGGGAAAAGACCCTGAGCACTACGTGCCTAGCTTACAGAGAACATGAGGTACCCGACTCGAGAGGTAACCACAGGTGGTGTCGTATACCGACTTGCCTCGCACGCACAACCATGCAAACTCAATAATTCCACTTACCACAAGTGCCAATGCACCGCTTAATAACCACTGCATGCAAACCAACACTTATACGGACCCATGCATGAGAGCAACTCGTAGTACCATGAAGACAAACCAAGGCTCGAGTAGCAGTCATGTAAATCGCGACAGACACAAAGGTCGCTTTTTGATGACTGAATCGCGACGGACCAAATCGTCACATTATAGATTGAAACGCGACATCTGGATCCGTCACATTTCAACTGCAGAAACCCTACCCAAAATCCCCCTCCGAGAGAAGCTCAAACCACCCTATTCAACCATTCACATGTTGTTTTGCAGTAAAATAAAGTCCTACACATGCCTTCTACCTTTCTTAACCCATTACATACCTATAAACCTTAACATGGTCCGATTAAATCAAAAGGAGAAGAATCCCCCTACCACACGTAGAACACAAAGAGCGCGTAAAAGGCGCTGCCCCGGCGTTTCCCGTGCGCCACATGACGTCCTCGCGCCGGAAACATGTTGAACCGCACGCCGAAACCTCCAACCCCACATAAACCTCCCCCATGACTGTGCAGTGTTTCCTCCACTAGTCGGCCTGGGCTGGTTGATGCTAACGCACAGAAAAAATCGTGACGGATCGCACTATCGCATTTAAATCGCGACAGGTATATCCGTCGCAATTAAAAGAGACGCCCCCCGCATGCGACACGCGGCGCGCATGCAGACGTGCAACCCAGAAGCGGCAAAATGCGACGACCCTGGCAGTTGCGATTCTCAAAATCGTGTCGCCTGTGTTGGTCGCGTTTATGAAAGCCACACTAGAGGTTGGTTTGGCCTGGATTCCAAGCCCCCAACCAACACAACTTGTATAACTATAGGAAAACTCCATATTGGGCTACACACTAGCCACAAAACCCACTAAGTTATGATCCAAAAAGTCGCGACGTTACACTATCGCTCCATGATTTGCACTGAAAAGGCAAATCGATGGCTGTCCAATACACATCGTTTACTAGCTAAGTGCCACAACAACTTCCATACAAATACATCGATTATGGTTCATCTCATATAAACATCGATTTCACTTAAACATCGACTCTGTTAAACACCGATTTCATTAGAACATCGATTTTGTTTAAACATCAATTTCATTAAAACATCGACTCCATGTAAACATTGATTTCACTAAAACATTGACTCCATGTAAACATCGATTTCAATCAAACATCGACTTCAGTGAAACATCAATTCACTCTCAACATGGATTATGTTTACATCGACTCTCTTATACATCGATTATGTTTAACATCGACTTTACTTAAACATTGACTTTAATATCGATTTCGATCAAACAACGACTCCATTGAAACATCGACTTCGAAACATGGATTACAGTGAAACAACGATTATAGTGGAACATCGATTGCCTTTCACATTGACTCTATTACACTTAAACATCGATTTCTTCTGTACTTCAAACCTTTCAAATTGTCTTTGGTGCCCAATGAAAACTTAAATACATTTCATATGCGTAACCTACTATCTCTCTGACAGAAAATCTTTTTGCTTATCTTATAGGATCTCTTCCTTCCTGTCAGACAAAAAGAGTTACCTACCACTTTTGGTGTCAGTAGGAAACATAGAGGTATGAGCCTTCTGATAGAAACACTTCTCTGGTCTAAACACTTTTCTATGCTTGTAGACCTCGAAGACCACCAAGTGGATGTCAGTCATAAGAAGAAGAATAGAAAGATCAGCAACGACTAGAAGAGTTCCAATAGATCTGTTCAAAGCTGCTCCATATAAAAGATGAAGCAAGGCTGAAGAACAAACATAGAGCTTTCCTGAAGATCTTTGAAGGAGTGTACATCCTGTGAGAAGCCTAAACGCCACATACACTCAAAGAAAGAGAGAAAGAGCTCAAGCCCTATTCAAGAGAAGCCTTCAGAGCAGAAGTCTTAAAAGCATTCAAGCCTTCCTCTCTTCACTCTCTCTGTGTGTGCTCATTGTAATTCTTGGGGAGAGTCTTTCGTTGGGAGTTTCTAGGTTAGAGTCTATTATTGTAAAACTCTCAGCCTGTTCTTTCTTTTCTAAGAAAGATCTCTATCTAGCTGTAGGACTGTATACAGTGAGTCTTTTCCCACGTGAAGAGAAGGTCAGTGAGGTTGCTGGCAGTTTCTGTACCAGCTGAGAGACTGTACTCAGTGTAGAACCTAGCTGGGGGTTTAAGTCTAGAAAAACTGCACTGAGGTTTATTCCAGGACGTTAGCTTCTTGACCTGTAATAGAAGTGAATCTCCTTCCTATTCGGAAAGAAAGAAGACCAGCGGGAAGCTGGGGGTTTGTATATCCTTGGGGGGATTATATCCTGGTTAGTGAAATCCCAATATTTGCTTGGGGACTGGACGTAGGTCTTCCTTCTGTGAAGTACCGAACCAGGATAAAATTCCTTGTCTTCTTTGTGTGATTATTTATTTGCTTCTGCACTGCTACTCTCTATCACACTCAACTACATTAACTAACCAAACTTTTAAGTGGTAATTTTTTGTGTTTAAGTTTCTATTTTAGATTTTAGAAAACCTATTCACCCACCCCTCTAGGTTAGCGTGCTGCCGTATCAAGTGGGCCAACAGGTTTTGTGTTGTACACAGATGCTTCCAGGGGAGAACTTGGGGTAGTACTAATGCAGTATGAAAAGTTGTGGCTTATGCATCCAGGCAATTGAAGAGGCATGAAGAGAATTATCCAACACACGACTTAGAGTTGGCAGCAATGGTATTTGCATTGAAGCTATGGAGGCACTACTTGTATGGTGAAAGATTTGAAATCTTCACAGATCACAAGAGCTTAAAGTATATCTTTTCACAGAAGGATTTGAATTTGAGGCAGCGTAGATTGATGGAGTATTTAATGGACTATGATTTCAGATTAGCATATCATCCGGGCAAGGCTAATGTTGTTGCAGATGCTTTGAGTAGAAAGGCAGTGATGAGTCACATGATGATAAGAGAATAGAAACTATGTGATGATGTAGTAGAGAACTCCTTGTTTGTTCCAAGTAGCCAGCGGCAAGCAGTGTTAGCCAGCAGCACAGTGGAACCATCTTTGTATTGGCAGATAATAGAAGCTCAGAAAGTAGATGAGAACTTAGCTGAAATTGTGAAGATGGAAGATGTTACCATTGATGATGATTGTGTGGTCCGATTCAGGAACAGGTTATATATCCCAAGTGAAGCTGGAGTGAAGAAAAAAGTGTTAGAAGAAGCACATCATTCCAGGTACACTATTCACCGGGAAGCACAAAGATGTATCAAGACTTGAAGAAATATTTCTGGTGGCCGAGCATGAAGAAGGAAATAGCGGAATTTATAGCAAGATGTTTAGTGTGCCAGCAAGTTAAAGCAGGGCATCAAAGGCCAGGAGGTTTATTGCAGCCATTACCTATACCGCAGTGGAAATGGGATGACATAGCTGTGGATTTTGTTGCAAGCTTGCCCAGGACAGTGTCAGGTCACAATGGTATATGGGTTTTTGTTGACAGGTTGACAAAGGTGTGCAGGTTGTTAGCCGTGAGCATGTCATGGGTAGTGGATAGATTGGCAAGGTTATATGTGGATAGAATTGTGTCGTTGCATGGAATTACAGTAACAATTGTTTCTAACAGGGATCCTAGGTTTACTTCCAGTTTTTGGAGGAGTTTACAAAGAGTTGTTGGTACGCAGTTGAGGTACAGTTCAGCATAGCATCCCCAAATCGATGGACAGACAGAAAGGACAATCTAGACTATTGAAGATATGCTACGAGCTTGTTGCTTAGTTTGGGGAGGTGGATGGGAGCAGCATTTAGGTATGGTTGAATTTGTTTACAACAGCAGTTATCAAACAAGCATCAGGATGGCACCATATGAAGCTCTTTATGGAAGACTTTGTAGAACACCGTTGAATTGGCATAAGGTAGGTAATGGGACCGAAATTGGTGCAATAATGTGCAGAGATGGCCATGTTCATCAAGGAAAAGCTTCAAACAGCCCAAAGAAGGCAAAAGAGTTATACGGATACACGACGTGGGCCGCTACAGTTTGAAGTCGGCGACTATGTGTTCTTGAGGGTTTCTCCAACCAAAGGTGTTTTGAGGTTCAGCAGGAAGGGCAAGTTAAGCCCCAGGTATGTAGGTCCATTTCAGATTTTGGAAAGGATTGGTGAGACAACGTATAGATTGGAGCTTTCCAGCAGATTTTACAGATGCTCACGATGTGTTCCATGTTTCAATGTTAAGAAGATACATCTGAGATCCTTCATAGATTGTCAGTTATACCGGAGATGATTTGAAAACGGATATATCCATGCTAGAGTATCCAGTAATGATTACAGGTTTCCGAACTCAAAGGTTGAGAAATAAAGATATTGAATTGGTAAAGATTAGATGGGAAAATAGACAGGGTGGAGAAGGCACTTGAGAGTTGGCCGATGAAATGTACAAGACGTATCCATACTTGTTTGAGTAAGCGTTAAATTCTTTTAGGTGATAGTCTTATATATGTTGAACAGTTGATTGCACTTATTCTTTTAACTTTGAGGATGAATTTCTTTTAGATGATAGTAATGTAACATCTTGTATGTTCGGATCGTAGTTTACCGGGTTTAGGAGTCAGGGTATGGCCCATGGGTTGAGTAAGTGTGTGTGTGTGTGTGTGTTTACAGGTTTGGGGAGCAGGGTGTTGTAGACACGTAAAAAATGACACCACAATGAGCAAATCTCGTGTTGTACTAAAATATACCAAGTGGCCCTCCAAATTATAATTTTTGAGTGATTTCCCATGTTTTCATCATTTTCTCACATTTTTTTTATTTTTAGAGATTTTTTGGGATTTTTATGATATTGTATGACATTTTTAAAAGGACTTTTCAAAGAAAAAAAAACAAAAGAAAATGAAAAATAAAAAAATGTGTCAAATGGCAGTAGCGGCGTACAGAAAAGGGAAGTAAATATAAAAAAAGGAGGAATCAAATGGCGGCCACAAAGTTGGTCGCCATTTTGATGTCAAATGGTGGCAGTGGCGGCGCAAAAAAGGTCAGAAAATCTTTGTAAATTGCGACCACTTAGTGGTCGCGATTTAAAAAGTTTTTAAAATTATTTTTTGATAAGTTTAATACGGGATGGTTTAATACGTCGCGGTTTTAGGATAATTTTTGGTAATAAAATTTTCATTAAAATGATTGTCTAATGCGGGGTCATTCAGACATATTTTTTAATTGTGACTACTGAACCTGTCGCGATTTAGTAATCGTACTGAATCTCAAAATTTGGGCAAGATCTTCCAATCCCACTGTGTTTGATGTCTTGGGATGCGTGCCAACCCCCATAAATATGATTTTTCGTCTTGTTTGTCCTCCCTAATGCCCAAATGCTCAAGAGCTCTCTCCCTTTCTCCCACAAAGTAATGTTTGATCTGTGAGGGGAGGGCCGACCAAAGAGAAGACGGTGCTACCATGATCTACTGTTCCAGATTTCGCTGCTATTCCATCCATGAGCCATACATGTTGAAATCTGCCACGTCGTGCATGTTGAAGGCCATGCACTTGACCGCCATATGCTAAGCGCTCTCTCTCTTTATTTTAATATGAGAAAGATTTAGTACTATATTTTTATATTATATTTTAAGTGTAATATAATTAGACAATAATTTATATGATATCCAACAATTAGATTGTCACTTTATCACTCCTCATATGAGAGATGTCACATGATTATTACCTAGTCATATTATACTTAAAGTACAATACAAAATATACTAAATTTTTCTCTTTAACATTCCCTCTCATCTTTTCTCTGCAACCGCCTCTCTCCTGCCCACTCTCTACTTTTTTTTATTCTTTTAAATTGTTCTTCTTAATCCCTCCCTCTTTCCTATCGTTCTCTCCCTTTTTCTACTTTTTTTTTATATTATTCCTCTTTCTCCTCTGCAGTCTACCCACCGATCTCTCTCTTCTCTTCTATTTATTCCTTTTTTAAATTCTATTTCTTCTTCTCCCCACCGTCCTCTCTCTTCCATCAATCTTTTCAAAATATTTATCTTTCCAGCACCGATCTCTCTCTTATCTATCTTCTTTTCTTTATTTTAAAACAAGCCCCTCCCATCGTCTCTCTCTCTCTTCCAACCTATGTCCCTTTTTTTTAAATATTCTCTTTTATTTCTCCTCTCTCTTCATGCAAAAAGTCTTCTCATGTAATTAATCTACCTATGCAAGCCATACAATTAACTCTTTCTAAGTAAGCTATGAAAATATTGCAAATAAATCATGCCATGAAGTGAAGTCCACATACCAATAAATCTCTATTTTGTGTTTTCTTTATTTTAATTTATCCATGCACATCTCACCACGTTGAGATATTCACTAAAGTGCACACTTGCACATCACACATTAATCTTTTAATTACACACAACATTCATGCTTCTTACCTATGTCTTTAGGGGTTTAAAAAGTCAAACAAGGTGAGTTCTACTCTATGTTTCATCTCCTTTATTTCTCTTTAAGAATTTGATGCTTACACATTCACTTGGCTAATCCATATTGCCTTTCTTTTATCTTGTTGTTTCAGGATAATCAAATTGAAGAAACCTTCTACCACAACCGACCGTGTTCATAGAAGAAGAGAAGAACCCCATCGTCCCAATCTCTCCGGTAAAGGTATTTCTCACGATCACTCCTTATTTGCACTTGCTGCATTTCTTTATTCATACTCCTTCGACACCCACGTGTGTCTGGCGATCACGTACACGTCCAGGAGTTGTGCTCCATCTTCCTATTCATTTTCTCATTTTTTTGTGGACACTTGGAGTTCTTCAAAGATGAAAAGCATAATCTACAGGTGTGAGGTTGGAGGGTTGGAAATTCCAACCCAAATAGATCTCTGGCGGGTTCATTAAGAACGCGACCAACACAGACGTCGCGATTCTTACATTAATGCGACCACTAGCTCCGTTGCGATTTTGCACCGTTTCTATGTGGGCGCGGTTGCATGCGTGCCGCGTGGCACATGCAGGAGTGTCGAGGTTAATTACGACGGCAGGGTACGTCATGTTTTTAAACGTGACGGCTTGATACATCGTGATTCAACCTCTGTGTATTTTGGGCTTCTGCCCCTGGCCAAACAGTGCAGTTGCACTGTTCAGCTGAAGGAGGAGATTTGCTGAGGGTTTTTGGGGCGATTTTGGGTCTGTTTCTATCCATTCGTGTGGTTCCGGCACGAGGAGGTGCTTCGGAGCGCGGGGAACATCTAGACAACGTCGGTTCAACGTTTCATCTGTTTGTAGGAGAACTTTCCTTCGTTTTAGTTTGTATGGATTGTGTAGATTAGGGTTTGTGGAGTTTGGTTTGGAAATCATGTAAACATGATAGAAAGCATGCTTAGGGTTTTACATGAATGTTTACTTTTTGCTTTATCAGCATGTATAGCAATTGGGTGAGATTTCCGGAATGAAGGTTTAAGGTAGGTTTCTTCTATCTGAAAGGCGACGGAACCAATCGTCACGTTTTGTGAACGCGACGACCTATCCGGTCGCGATTCAGACGTTAAGGTGACAGGTTGGTCCGTCGCGATTCAAGCAGCAATAGGCATCCAATGTGTTGGTCGTGATTTAGATTGTGGCCACCCGAGCTCTGGGGTTCCATGGCCAGTCTGTCGGTTTTCTATGGTACATTGCTTGGGATGTGTTGCTTAAGCAATGTAGAGTTTGTATGGGGCGTGTGGGCTTATGTTGTGATTGGGAACGATGGGTTTTGCTTGGGTGTTGTGTGTACATAGCGAGTTGGGTTGTTCATGCCTTCCATGGTTACCTCTCAAGTCGGGTCCCCAGCACCAGGTGCTCGGGGTTTGTCCTAGTACGTTTAGTACCGTCAGGTATGTGTCATCTTCCTGGACACCCTCACTCCTGAGTTTGAGTTATACGTATGGCTGAGGGAAAGACGGCAAGGGGCAGCGACTCGTGTTTGTGGGTGTGCGGTCGCTTGTAGCCCCCTCGTGGTTGGGGGACGGACACCAGTAGATGTACTAGTCCCCAGCTAGTCCTGTTTCCAGTGTCTCACTTTAGGGAGCTCGGGTCGGAGTCCCTAAAAGTGCTAGGCTTGGGCCTGTAGCTGTGTGGTATGCAGGAGTGGTGTTGGTTGGTCTTCACAGTTTCTTGACCTTGTGAGGTGGAGCGGCAGCTGGACGTTTCGTCCATGGCTACGAAACTGAGAGGTGGTCATGTTTTATTTGTCCGGTCTATGGCTGGTATCGCGAACCAGTTCTCGTGACTCGTGTATGCCGTGCCCTTCTTTAGCTTGTACACGTGTACGTGATTTG
The DNA here is from genome assembly GCA_014218235.1 of Colocasia esculenta. NCBI lineage: Eukaryota > Viridiplantae > Streptophyta > Magnoliopsida > Alismatales > Araceae > Colocasia > Colocasia esculenta. The sequence continues at coordinate 609 of JACBKR010004079.1, read as the reverse complement.
CCGTTTACTTAATTTACACTTATATATCATGCGTAGGCAGTGTTTTGTCTAACTGCTTTCAATCATGTTTATATTATTTGTTGTACATTGTTCTCTCAACTTTTGGGGAATTACCCTACTAAGCCAGTGACTTGTGAGGCTCACCCCTTCTTCTTCCAGGTGAAGGAGAGCAGGAGGGTTCCCATCCCTCTTCTAGTTCGGGACCGCATCGTAGTGGAGTCGGGCCTACGCCACCACATAGTAATTTTCTACTTGTTGTGCCTTGGGGGTTTTTGTCTCAGGCTTTTGTACTCTGTACTTCGACTTTGGTTCAGAACTGAATATGTACATTTCATGTAGATATATGTAAGATATGAAAACATATATGTGTTCAGCATGTTCTTTTATATTTTCACGGACATGTGTGTGTTGATATCCCTTGCAAGGCTTCGGCCTGTTCACAGGAGGCAGAGTCATGTCGAGCACGTTATTGGGTTAACGGCCTGAACGCGAGGTCTGTCACAATAAGAGACAAAAGAAAAGTATAAAAGTGGTTTGTCTGGTCTACTTCTCAATCCTTTGCTCGCCCTCTTCCTTATCGGTCTCACTAGAATTGGAAAAGTGTTGTAA